>JAUTXW010002634.1:0-48108 GCA_030620095.1 Kuschelorhynchus macadamiae
TTTATGGCTAACTGTTAGGCAAAAAAGCTCATCAGCTAATTTGTGCTACTTGGGTGTGCCCTTTCAAACATTAAATGCTGATTTTCACTATGCCAGTTCCTGGTATTGTGACGATTAAAAATTCCCGCACTTGAAAGAAAGAAAGCAAATGTTGGACTATATTAAATTTGCGTGGATGATACTTATATTTCTTCAAGATCCTCTGACCGTCAGTTTTTGGCACACCAATTTCCTGCTCAATTTTTCTACATGAGGACGAAGGTGGTGCTTCTATATATCCCAAAACATCTATCTCTTCTCTTTACCTGATCTCTTTTTTTGTATAGTTTAGGATGCAGGTGAACAAATGATCCGTGGTCAGCTAAATTTGTTTTTAAACGAGCAAATGTCTCAAAAAACGGTTGCCTTTTGGATATCTAACGAGCAAAAACTTATAATGAATATTCCACTCATGAACAAATTTTCCCGTAAGACTGGTGGTGTTTTCGAAAAATTATAGCGGAAATACCACGTCGTCTAGGAAACATGGTGTTTCCACTTATTCCTGGTTAGGTGTGGTTACATACCTAACCAAAAAATGAAATCTTGACAATATGAAACCCGCTTTTGAGAGACGCTAGTGTCCCTAGAAACTGATTTTATTTAAGTATCTTTCAAACATTTTTGAAAAATTGTCAATATGAATAATCGCTTTGGGCTAGTTCAAGAAGAGGAAATTGATGAAAATATAATTGGAAGCGAACCAAGAAACACCGTTAAATCCAAGAAGAATATCTGGAGACAGTTTATGTCATTCTGCGATGAAAAAACTATACGTTTGACCAAGATACTCCAGTATCCCAACTAGCAATGATTTTGAAAAGCTGGGCCTACAATATGCGAAAAATGAACGGGGAGGAATATAAAGAAGGCATGGTAAAAATTATTTGGAATGTGACGGCGAAATTATTGATGGAAAGGTATTTCAATGAATACAAAATTAAAATAAATCCCTTCGAGCAGATCGAATTCAAATCGGCCGGAGACGCAAAAAATGCCAAAAGAAGACATTTGCAAGGTATTGAAGGCAAACGCAGAGAATCGGCCGTTTTTTTAACATACAATGAATTAAAAAATCTAATCGAAGCTTGTGATGAATCAATTCCAGAGGGTTTACAAAAGAAGTGTTTTTTTCTGTTGTCCTATGAATTAGCCTGGAGAGGAGGAGAAGGTGCAAGAGCCGAAACAACTTTTTTCAAAGAAGAAACTGACAACTTCGGAGGAAAAACAGGTAGAACTCAATACCACCCTGTTTTTTCTAAAACATGTCAAGGTGGTGGCCGAAAACTCGCCGATTCGAAGTGGTTGGTGAGAAACGAGAGAAGTCCCAGCTTTTGCCCAGTAAGAATTTATAAAGAATTACAAGATAAAAGGAAAAGTATCTCCAACACTCGACTATTTTTGACGCCAAACCCCCATTTGGAAAATGGTTCAAAAACAGCCCAGTAGGAGAAAACAAGATTTCAACTTGGACAAAAAAACAAGCACAGAAATCAGGCCTCAATACCACAAAAAATTTACCAACCATTCCCTCAGAGCTACTGCTGGCCAAAAGCGGAGTGTCGGAGCAAAACTTGATAAAAATTACAGGTCATTCGAATACGAAATCCCTATCAAGTTATTTGCAAATGGATCCAGATCACCACAAAAAAATTATTGAAAAAATGAGGGAACCTGGAAAAGAACCACCTCAACAGCACGTGCATCCAGCCCCTGTAGCAGCATCACCGAGCACAAGGACAAGTAGTGGTCTGACGGCATCTTCTACGTCGTCGCAAAACAACAATGGGGTTAATAATTATCAGAACTGTACAGGGTGTTCGCAGTTAAATGGACCCCCCCCTTAACTTTTTAATTTGACGTTTGACAAAAAAATGTCAAATATAAAAGTTTTATAATTCAATGTGAATTTTTTTAAAAACCTCTTTCCATATGTACAGGGTGTTTCAGAAAGTCTGGGCGTGGTTCAACTTTCCTATTTTAAATACCTACCCCATTTTTTTATTGGATTTTTAAATTCTTAAAAATTCCAGACATATTTTATATAGCATACCCTACACCTAAATTTAACCCATAAAAAGATATTACCGCCAGATTTTTTCTATTCAAACAACAAAGAATTAACAGGTATTAACAGAACTAATCTAATTATTATTATATTAATTATTATTATATTAATTATTAATTATTATTATATTATTAACTACTGGAATTCCATAAGGTGCTGGAAATGGCCTCCATTCATCTCGACACATAGGCGGTATCCCTTTTTTAATTTATTCAAAGCTTTTACTAACCAATTTTGATTCATATTTATAGTGTCTATACCATTTTGTATTTGTTCTTTTAATAAATTAACATTGGTAAGGCCCCCCAAGTAAATGTAATTTTTTAAATATCCCCATAAAAATGTGTCTAGCGGAGTTAGATCGGGACTATTTGGAGGCCACTTAATTGTCCCATGTTTTCCAATCCACGTTCCATACTGTCCATTTAAATAGGTTGTTACCATCCTTACGTTGTGGGGTGGTGCCCCATCTTGCTGAAAAATTACCTCTTGTGCTTCATTCAATGGTAATTCATCGATAAGATTCTCAATATCGTTATTAAGCATATCAAAGTATGCATTTCCAGTAAGTGAATGGCCAATAAATATAGGCCCAAGAACTCTATTGTTCTTTATGCCACACCATACATTTACAGATTGGCGACCTGAATGCTTTATTTCAAAAAACCTTTCGGGATTATTAGTGGACCAATGATGTAAATTTTTCTTATTTGGAACACCTGCGGTGCTAAAGTTAGATTCGTCGCTCCACAATACTTTATAAAAAAATGTTGGGTCCCGTTCAAGTTCTTCTAACATTCTTCTGCAGAAATATAAGCGTTCTCGTTGGTTAGCTTCTGTTAAATATTGGACTTTTGTCAGTTTAAATGGGTGCCACTTATATTTTTTTAATGTTTTGTGAATTTTTCCAACACTTTTGTGGAACTCTTTCGCACAATCTCTTATCGAATTAGCAGGGTGTTCTAGACAGAATAAAATAATTTTGATAATAATAATAATAAGCTAGACCTAAACAGATAAAAATACCTTGAAAATATAAAAGGTAATCTAATTCTTCGTCTTCGTTCATATTTACAGTCCTTTTTCGTCTTTTTAAAGACTTGGAAGTCCCAAATAGTTCATAAATACGTTTAAACGTATTTAAAGCCGGCGCGCGTCTATCGCCATGAAGAACTATATATTCTCGTCTTGCCATATATTTGTTTTTATTGTTCTTAATATATAAAGACATAATTTCAAATTTTTCTTCTTCCAAATAAACCATGTTTAAAGTTTTAACGTTTTTTGACAAATTGTCTTTTTATTTACTATATTGGTTTCCAAGGATATGAAATGATACCACCATACGCTATTTTTCACGTATAATTTAAAATACGTAATGTAAAGTAAATGAGAATTTTCTGACAGTAATATCTTTTTATGGGTTAAATTTAGCTGTAGGGTATGCTATATAAAATATGTCTGGAATTTTTAGGAGATTTTAAAAATCCAATAAAAAAATGGGGTAGGTATTTAAAATAGGAAAGTTGAACCACGCCCAGACTTTCTGAAACACCCTGTACATATGGAAAGAGGTTTTTAAAAAAATTCACATTGAATTATAAAACTTTTATATTTGACATTTTTTTGTCAAACGTCAAATTAAAAAGTTAAGGGGGGGTCCATTTAACTGCGAACACCCTGTACCTTTTATTATACAATCAATAATTAAAATTGAATATTTAGATTTATATTAAGTACTTTTCAATATTTAGACAAATAATTTTATTAGTATATTATTATGCAATTTGTGTTCAATTTGTTACAAAATTCAAATTTCTGAACTTGAAATAGGTATGTATTTAATATTCAGTTAATAAACTTAGTTTCCCTGTATTTGATTCGTGGAATATTCCTCCTAAATACCATTCGTGCTTAAAAATTAACCAGATAATGTCCCACTCGTGTGTGTTTTCTCTACAAATTTCCCTCGTCTTTCGAACTCGGGAAATTATAAAATTATCGGAAATTTTCAAGCACTCGTGGTATTATCCCCGATAATACAGATTTTCATAGCCATAATACTAACTTATTTTTGGAAAAATAATTCCGAAGCTTCTTCAGAATTTTCATTACTCGTTATAAAACATACCAGCATATCATAGTTTTCATAATTTTAATACGCTGCCCCAGATAAAGTGTAGGTTTATCTGGGACGCTGCCATAAATATCAATTAAATAAAAATCCCAAAAAAACGTTTATAAACTGCTTTATAAACTAAAAGTCGATCCAAAAACCGATGAGATAGACAACTATGTGACATTTATTTTTGTTTGTTGTCATAAATAATAGCCATAGCCAAGTGGATACTATTATATATTTTTGAAAAGGTAAAAAAAGAACCAATTTTAAAGTTTATAAACATACAGGGTGTTCCATTTAAAAAAATAAAGTACGGTCCCATAACTTTTTGACCTGACCCTGTATACTAATTCCGAAGGCGGAAAAAGAATAAAGAATAAGAAACAGTTTTCACATTTTCGATAAGTTGCGATACGAGGGGTGTCTGAAAATGCAACATTTTCAATTTAGCCCTGCATCTTAAAAACCAAAAGGGCTACGAAACTTTTGTTAAAGGCATCTTTAGTTTTACGAAAAAGTAGCACACTGTCGCGAAAACCGCAACTTTCTATCTATAAAATTGACGGAGATACTCCGCAAAAGTACCCAAAATGGGACACCCTGTACGTAACTTTTATGTAAAGCTCCGAAAATGTTTGACTTTCCTCGTAAGTTTAGGGAATCTATTGAAATTTTCAAACATACAAAAAACTTTAACCGAAATACAAGTTACTGTCTACATTACACGTGGAAACCGATCTTGACACAGGGTCACGGTTCGCCTGAAGATGTCTCGTGCAATCGAAGGCGAAACGTCGGACAGTGATTCCCATTTGTCACGGCCTAATCCCGAGAACAATGATTTCTTAGTCATTGACTAAAAATACTTTTTCATTTTGATTCATATATATTTTTTATAATTAGTAGAAATTGAAAATAAACGGTCCCCTAAAAGGATTTGCTTTTTATAAGTCCGTGGGGCACATTGAGAGATTTCCGTGGCCAGGTTTGCCATCCCGCGGCGGCCTCCGATTAGCACAGGGAATGCGCGTAAAACTTTTGAGATTACATTTAATTAACTATGCTATTACTTATCGATCTGTACTACTTCACACTTCTTAAATAATCTCTATATCCAGATACGGCTTTTTCTTGTCCGTAAGTTTCCACGGAACCAGGTCTCATCATTCTTATTTTGCTAATGGCTGATTCGGGTGCCATATCCAAAAAATGTACTAAATAACACGCCGCCATAGTTCCAGTTCTCCCTCGGCCTGCTCTACAGTGTACGGCAACGGCCTAAAACAAAAAATGTACAGGGTGTTTTTTTTATTGATCGGTAAAAATCAAAGACGTAATTTCTTGCTTTATTCTGGGACTAAAAGTTTGTATAAACATGCGTCCGCAGGACTTTCGTTTCTGAGATACAGGGTGTCAAAATTAAATTTTTTTTTGTTTTTTTCTTGGATCTCGTACATTTCTGAAGAGAAATCATTCAAATTTGATACTCACTATATTGTAAGCAATGTCTATGAAATGGATATACTACATTTTACAAAAAAACGTACTGGATGTTACTTTTTTCCAGGTCGCGACTTCTTTTAACCGTTTAGACCATATAAACCGCTCCGCACGCGTGTCAACTCATTACTTCTTAACAACCGATAAGAAAAGTCGCGGGAAATATTCAAGAAAATTCAGTTCAGAAGAAAAAAAATCTATGAAGATGTCTGGTTTAAAAAAGCGGAAAGTGGACACAGAATGTTGTCAGTTCCAAACCAAATGGACTGATGAATACTTTTTTATCAAGGACAGTGGTAAACTTATGTGTCTGCTGTGCAATGAAATAATTTTTGTTTTAAAAGAATACAATATGAAGCGACATTACTCTAGCAAGCATTTCGCTCAGTATAATTTACTTACGGGCCAGTTTAGAAAGCATAAAATTAAAAAACTTTAGGGAAACAGCAACAAACGTTCCGTTCACAAAGATCAAATTTGGCGGCTCTTCTATAGGGTCATTTGGTCGATGACCCTCAAAAATATTTCAGAAAATAAATTATTCGTTTGACCGTCCCTCCTAATAGTCGTAATAAAACGTGAACCTTGGGAAAAGTTAAATACGCTACACTATTAGCCGCGCACGGGGGGCGGCGCACAGTGCTTTGAGCAATGGACAATAATCACAAAACAAAGTAATAATTATTTATATTTTTATAACATCAATATAAGTATAAGTATCCAAAACACGCATTACAAAGTTTATTTAAATCAGGTCATCCTTGATTAGCACTGTAGAGACAAATGAATTTCGATCAACGCCTAGCTGTCAGTTTAACAATAATTTGCTTGCGTTCAGAACGGAGTTTTCATTAACGAGTTATTGTTGAAACTGTTCATTCTAAAAAGAAAATCGCTATGGATTGTCAAGCTCCAGGTAGGTTTATTAAATTTTAACTATATATTTAATTGTTGAGTCCAAATGTACGATTTTACCTGATATTTTAATTAGCAATAACAGATTAGTTGTTAACACAACTATATTTGAAAACTTTGGTAAAGGTTTACAAAATATCTCTAAATATCTCTTTCTGATACTGTTTTAGTTAAGTAGGAGAAAATATAAGGTTTCAGATTTTGTATCGATATTCTGCCCCTACCTGCCACCACAGGTAATTTCAGATATTTTATTTCAGAGTGTATTTATATCAAAAACGCTGATCTGGTAGATGTTTGGATAACTAGTTCACATAGTCATCGCCAGCAAAACACATTTAACAAAATATGTGAAATACTTGATTTAACAGATTGTTCGGAAGAATTATCGGCACGAATTTCAAAGATGGGTAGAATTTTTTGCATGAAAATGACTAAACTGTGGCAGGAAAGCTCTAGAACTCGAGAAAGATTTATAAAGCGCAACAAAAGTTGGCTAAGCAAACCGGTAGCCACATCAAAAGATTTTGTGGCTTTTAAAAGACCTCAAGTGCAACCATTACAACCGTTGGCGTTGCAACCACGATCAAGTCAATCTCTAGGAAGACCCACCATCCCTTTTGAGGAAGCTTCTACAAAAACAAAAAAAAGACGCGTCTTAGATTTAATACAAAGCAGATCTCAAGCTGAGCTTAACTTTGCTGCTAATTTGGCTGGTAGCTCTAATAATCAAGATTCCTTAGATAAGGTTTTGACACCACATCAGGCTTTAGCCCTGTGTTTGGACCTAGACTTATCCGAAAGAAAATACTTAGCTTTAAGGTCAGTAGTTAATGCTACGTACGCTTTAAACATTGCAAAAAAAGCACTTTTGCCGTCTCAAATTAATACTGATGAAGTCAGTTCTGAAGTAAATTTACAAGATCTTCTAGATAAAACCGCAGAAAGTATTCTAAATGTTTCAAGCGTACCGAGTGGGAAGGAATTAAAATTAATTTGTAAGTGGGGCTTTGATGGCAGTAGTGGGCATAGCACATATAAGCAGAAGTTCAGTAATGACCAACATACGGATGAATATATCTTTCTAATTGCACTAGTGCCATTAAAATTGATTAATACTTGCACAAATGAGGATGTATGGGTAAATATGACAAGTTCTTCGACCTTGTTTTGTCGACCAATAAAGTTTATTTTTGCTAAGGAAAATGCTGAGTTACTGCGATTGGAAGAGCAAAAAATGATAAAAAATATCAATTTGCTGAAAGTATCGACAATAAATATGCACAATCAAACTTATAATATAACTTTCGAATTAATTTTCACTATGATGGACGGTAGTGTAACTAATATTCTTTCCGGCACCAACTCAGCATCCAAGTGCATCATTTGTGGAGCCACCCCAAAGCAAATGAACCACGAAAACGTTGTCAATCGGTCTGTAAATAGGGAAAACTTTCGTTTTGGCTTATCCACACTTCACTGCTGGATACGTTTTTTTGAGTGCCTTTTGCATATTGCGTATAGACTCCCAATAAAAGTATGGCGGGTTGAAGGAAATGAAAATAAAAAGATAGTAGAAAATAATAAAAAACGTATCCAGTCAGAATTTAAATCGAAGATGGGACTGATTGTGGATAAGCCAAAACCGGGATATGGCTCCACAAATGATGGAAACACCGGAAGGCGTTTTTTTTTTAATCCCGATCTCAGCTCGGAGATAACAAGTATCGACAAGGAACTTATTGTTAAGTTTTCGTTGATACTTAGGATATTGGCTAGCGGGTACCATGTTGAATTAGAAAAGTTTCGGAGTTTGTTACAGGAAACTCGTAATTTGTATATAAATTCTTACAGTTGGTATTATATGCCTGCAACTTTCCACAAAGTCTTGATTCATGGGTGTGAGATAATAAGTGCTTTCGACTTACCTATTGGACAACTGTCAGAAGACGCCTTAGAAGCAAGGCACAAGGAAGTTAGGAAAAACCGATTATCTCACACCCGCAAATCATCACGAACTAATTGTAACAAAGATTTGATGAACATATTATTGCTGACATCAGAGCCTTTACTATCAATAAACCGAAAAGTTATCAAACAGAAAACTACCAAATATAACAATGAAATTAATAAATATCTAAAAAAAATGATTTAGTTGTTTCAGAAGATTTAAATTTGGAATTCAATGTTTCTGAAATATTAAGCAATGAAAGCGATTCGGACTAATAATAAGCTCTGAGTTTAACGTTTGTTATTTATTTTATGTTTAAAAATTTTAGTAATTAAGTGTTAGTGTAGTTTAAATAGTGTTTGTTAAATTTTAATTTTGTGTTTTATAATAAAAACAAGTTACAATGGCTTATAAACGCACATTTTTCTTTTTGACCCTCTATGTCAATGTTACAAATCTTAGTTGTAAGTTTTTCTGGACACCCTGTATGTGATTAACTTAGAAAATTATGTGCAAAATGTTTTCGCCTAAGTAAAAAAATAACAATTTTGTCAGAAATTGTATTATGACCGCCAGAGGTAAGTGGTATTATTTTTGTCCAATAATCTCTACTACTCGAAGCACTGTGCGGCGGTTCGAATGGTCTCGTTGCGTTCCTTAGGCATAATAAAATACGCTATACTAAGCTAGGCTGGGCAGTCCGAATTGCCCTGATTACCTTAAAGCTTGACGAAAGTACCCGGAGATTTCACAGCTACCGAGCGGCAGCCGAACGTGATAGCAAATGGAATATGAAATCGCGATTTGGGTCATCAGTCGATCTCTTCTCATAATTCGATCGATCGGTCACGACGGCATGTGGAAGTTCAATTGTTCAGAGGTCGCGTGGTCGATATTCTAACTCGATATTGTTTCGTACATTTTTAATCGATGAAAATTGATTTATATACTGTTTTTTGTAATATATGTTTTTTTTTTATTTTTATGATCCATGTGTGAGTTGGAAATATACAGGAAATAAAATGTTGGTAGTGACTAGTGCAAAAAAATAAACAGCTTACGAACTTAATTTTGTAAAAATAACCAAATTCAAGGTGGTCTATGTTTGAGTTGTGAATGTACATGAAATAAAATGTCGGTAGTGTAATTAAACAACTAAAGAGTGCTACCGAACTTAATTTTGAGAAAATAACTAAATTCAAGGTAAGTGGTTGCAATTTGCCAGAACTTAGTATACGACAAACTAGCAAAGACAAAAATAAAGAGGGTCATCGAAACTTTCGCAAAAATATGTACGATTTAGCTAACTGGATATGTGGCTGTGAAGTCTCTAACTCATTTTACTGTTATGTCTGTTTGTTGTTTTCCAAGGACTCGTCGGACTCAAACCGGTGTTAAAGACTTAAAACACTTAAAAGAAAAAATAAAAAAACATGCGTTTTCTGCAGATCACATGAAATGTTCGGTGAACTATGCTACGGTCAGAAGTGTTGATATTCGCACTCAGCTGGACACAGCTTATAGAAAATTCCCAAGAGATTTTAATGAAAATGTATCCAAAAATCGTTATATTTTAAACATAATTACAGATTGTGTAAAATTTTGTAGGGCATTCGAGCTGGCACTACGTGGCCATGAGGAAACGGCTTTGTCTGAAAATCCAGGGGTTTTTCGAGGGCTTATACATTTTCTTGAGGAGTTGGGCCAAGATAGACTATCCGCTTTAGCAATATTAAGTATCGTATATAAAAGGAATCTGCGTGCAATTTTATCGAACGTGTCATTCAGCATTTTTCCAATTCTAAAGAACGAGGAGTAGACCTGAACTTCAAGAGAATTTAAAGCTCAATTTGAAGATAAGATATTTATTTTTATTTTAGTTATGCCTATTTTTAAATTTGTTATTGACTTCCCAATGTAATTCACCACGAGTCTGAGAGAGAGTTTGTTAAAGAGTGCCTAGTAGATGTTGAAGAACTCTTATGCAGAGGAAAGAAGAACGAAGAAAGAGTTTGAGAAAAAGTGAGCTTATCGCGACGTAGTGTTGTTCGTCGAATAGATATGACGGCTAGTGATATCAAAAAACATTAACCGATAGATTGGTTAGTACCGATTTATCTGACACAACCCAGTTAGCTATTTTTATACGAGGTGTTGATGAAGAATTTGTAGTGACAGAGGAATTACTGGGTTTACGGCCACTACAAGTGACCACCACTAGAAAAGATGTTTTTGCTAAGGAGCAAAGTACTTTTGAGCAATATGGTTTTCAGAAGTGTAAATTAGATGCACAGATGGTGCGCCTTCAATGGTCGGTTCACCAAAAGGTTTTATCGAAATTCTGTAGGAAAGAGCAACCGCTATGAATGTCATTTAATAATTCTGCATTGCATTATTAATCAACAAAACTTTTGCTCTAAGTCCATCCGTCTGAAAAAACGTTATGGATGTGGTAATAAGTACCATCAATTTCATTGGATCACGCGGTGTTAACCATCGCCAGTTTAAAGCATTTTTGGATGAACTCTGAACAGAACACGATGATGTGACTTACTATTGCGAAGTAAGGTGGCTAAGCAAAGAATGGTACAAAGATTTTATGGCCTTAGAAAAGAAATAGCTGACTTTATGGAAATGAAAGAGAAACCATTGCCGCAAATTTGTGATCCAACATGGCTTTGTGACTTGGCATTCCTGCTAAACATACAGGAAACTTAAACAACCTGAACTTGAAGCTTCAAAAACAAGGGCAATTGGTAAATCAACTGTACAGTATTCTTAAAGCTTTTCAAAACAAAATCCACTGTGGGAGACACAAATGAGAAGTAAAAATTGTTTTCACTGTTTACCATTATCCAGTCACGAAAACATTGAATACGGTCAGCTGAAGAATTGAAACTACTGTCAGAGCGATTCAATGATCGGTTTTTCGGTTTTAAGAATATGGATAACACTTTCATAATTTTTGCAAATCCTTGTGGAAGATGCTTTGCTTCACCTACAAATGGAGTTGATCAAGCTTCAAGAAGACTCATATTTGAAGTCGAAATTTGATGATGTGGAACAACAATCAAAATAGAAACAGAAAAATTTGAAATGTGTAGAGCCTTAGCATAGGACCATTGCGCCTGCGGCATTGCAGGACCTGTCCCACTGGAGGATCCAGAAGTAAATTTGGGTGTGGCTAGACGATTATTAATTAAATAAATATATTTACATATTCAACGAACTAAGTCAACATTTATATTAGGTACATAGTATTGTGAGACGTACAAAATCAACATAAGAAATATTTATTTAAATAAAAAATTAACTAACCTAAACAAACAGCCAACAAAACAGTTGTACCAACTGGAAAATTATAATTAAAATGATACATTTTGTTTTTTTTTAATGTCTTGTTGATTTGTTTTAAACCAAGGGCCAAGGGTGGGAGGCAGGCCTCTTTGCGCCCCCCTCCTAGGTCCACCAGTGTGTACAACAGACAAGAATCGTAGTGTCTTTATTATGACATTCGTGTAACGTGAAATAAAATATATTGACGTATGAAGAAATATCAACAGTATTTTTTATAGTAATACTGAGATTTTATCCCAATAGACACATTTCTGTATTATGTTTATTACCTGATTTTCTAGTCTTTCCTTTTCGCATAACTCTATAAATCGCTTAATATCTTCTAAAGTGGGGGCTTCGAATTCTTCAATAGGAATATAGCTCCATTCTATCCCAGGAAATGTTGTATTCGGTGGTTTGTACTCTGGCGACAATGTTACTAAATGGGCAATGCCTAGAACAAGTTTATCTACTTATTTAGATCCTTTCTGGTGGTAAAGCAATATTATTGATATATCACGAATCTGAAGTCAAATTTTTTCGGTAACGTTTCGTTTTGAGTTATTCATCCTCAAAATTCTTTATTTCTTATTTTCTTTATTTCTCCCTTTCTTATGAAGATCTGCTGGTTCTGTATGACAATATTACTAAAAATTATAAAAAGACGTAAAATAAATTCTCTTTTTGTTTTTCTTGCCTTTTTTATCTTAACAAAATTGGGAATACTCAAAAAAACATCCGTCCTTCATATTTTTTGGACTAGTAACTTTTCCTTGATGTTAGCAACTTGGCACCATGAAAAACCATCGAGACACGACTTTAAAGAAAAACACTTATTGTGCGTTTTTATAAAAAAGAAGAAAAAAAAAAGGGGAAATTTGGTGTTAAAATATCTATAAAATTTGAGGATCAATAACTGAAAAACTAAAACGAAAATCGACTGGGGATTCCTGACTCCAAAATCCATCTATATACAAAAAATCAAAATCCTCGATGGTATAAAAACGCGGGTTGTATGTAACAAAAGACATACCTTGCTGCTTGAGGAACTTAAGGTTTTCTATTGTATGAGGGCAAGAACTACCTGCCAAAATGGTAGGAACGATCCATGAAAAGTTCCACGGTGCTTCATAATAGTTCTCATTTGTACCGTGAGAAGACATTTTCTCATCGACCTAAAAGAGGATAAATAATAGCATTTATAGAAGTGGCATCACTTTCTGGAAAAACTAGGACAACAGGTTTGTATAGCTCTACAACTAATACGAATGAGTAATGAGGAACAAATTACTACTCAATTTATTTCGTGTACTGTGGAATGAGGTTTATTTGACATATTTACCATTTGTCAATTTCCGATAGTTCTGTTTTCGGGTTTGTTCATAGTTACAAAGCGGCGCGATACGAGGAAACGCAGCTTTCATAAATGTTCCTTTGAGTGCAATATATCTTTATAATTATGGGCGAAATCGTCGATCTGCACATGCGCAATCCATTTGCTAATCACATCCATAAATTTGCGTGTTGCCAAATTTCGCCTATAATTATTTTTCTCAACATTTTCAAATGCAATTCCTGTATATTATGTAATATCTATATAGAGAAATAAACGTCGAATTTAACGATATTTAACAACATAGGTCTTCGAGGCACTGCTTCGGATTTATAGAATTTATTTCAGTAGTTTTTTAACTCCAAACGTAATTTCTTTTGACAGGAATAATACAGAAGGAATTAAAGAGGTCAGTTGTTATACCAATATATAAAGGAAATGATATGTACTTACCCGGGAACTATCGCCCAATTTCGTTTATCAATAATATTGCAAAAATATTGGAAATTTGTTTAAGGGATAGGATCACAAAGCACATCGAAAGAAACAACATATTATCTTCAAATCAGTTTGGACTTAGAGAGGGAAAATCAACTGAAGAAGCTCTATTTGATGTAACAAACTATATTTATAGTGCTATTGAAAATAATCAAAAACCATGTGCTATTTTTTTAGATCTGGCTCAGGCCTTTGATACGGTATCGCATGAAATTTTATTAGAAGTATTGGAAAAATATGGGATTAGAGGGTTAGGTTATAGCTTAATAAAAGATTATCTTACTGAGCGGGAGCAGTGTGTAAGGGTAGGAGATGAGTATAGTACTTTTAAATCGGTGGAGTGTGGAGTTCCGCAAAGAACTGTGCTCGGTCCACTTATATTTACTCTTTACATTAACGAACTTCTATTTCTGAATACATCAGGAAAACTTATCTCTTACGCAGACGACACTGTCTTACTTGTAAAGGGTGATGACTGGGAAAGCACGGTCGAAAAGGCAGCTACTGATTTTGCAAAAGTTCGTCAATGGCTAGGGGAAAATCGATTATCAATAAATTTAGACAAAACCAAATATATTAGTTTTAGTATTTTGGATCATAATCAGTTAAATGTACAAGAACTAAAAGTACATTCATATCAGTGATTGTTGAAAGAAAATACATGTAATTGCACATAAACCTTAAGTAAGACTACATGCATAAAATATTTAGGTATTTTTATTGAACAAAATATAAAGTGGGAAAAACATATAGAAAGTGTTAACTTAAAAATTCGTAAACTTATTTATAAATTTTTTCAGCTCAGAAATTGTATGCCTATTTATATTTTAAAAATGTTGTATACTGCTTTGGCGGAATCAGTTATTAGATATGGTATATCAATATGGGGTGGGTCTTTTGCTACTGGTTTAAATATATTAAATGTTACTAAAAGATATCTCCTAAGAGTAATTTTTAAAAAACATCCCAGATATTCTACTGAACTTCTTTACCAGGAAGCCCAAGTCTTCACACTTCAGCAATTATATACGAAGGCGGTCCTTTTGTTTGTATATAAAACTCCTAACTTAAGGCAGCCGTTACGACAATTAAATTACTACACCAGAGGCATAGCTGCTAACTCCGTTGAAGTACCTTTTCTGACAAGAACAACAACTCAAAGGTTTTTAACTTACCTTGGTCCAAAACTTTTTAACTTACTTCCATCTGATATTAGACAAATACAAAACAAACATCTTTTTAGTAAAAAGATAACCAAGTTGCTTAAGGATGGCTTTGAAGTTTTTGCTACAGTTCTGCGAAGATGATTATGTTATGTATCTTATATTTTGTAAATTAATTAATATAGAAAAGGCTAAGTTAATTGGTTTATAGTTATTTGTGTTTCTCAATCAAGTCACAGATTTGCAATTGTATAGTTTACTAGAGTTAGATAAAATGTTTGGTATATATATATTTTTTTCTATTTGTATGCTTTTGCAATTTGTAAATTTAAAAATAATATTCTGTTTTGTACACACACAGATATTTATCTAGGTGTACGGTTTTTATTGTAATTCATTACTGTAATCAATATAATGTAATGTAATGTAATATCTTCAAATAAATAAACAGTAATATTTTTATCTATAGTATTAAAATATTTCAATAACGAACACATAACTTATACTCAAAGACTAATAATAAGCATCGTTAATCAAACAAGTGTTTTATATTCGTCCGTTTTGGACAATGCAGGGGCTATATAAGGTTTCCAGATAGATAACGGCATTTCTAACATATTCAGTTTACTATACTAGATCTCTAAGTGTACCCCATAGTGAGGTAAGGTCGGAATTCCTCGGTGTAATTACCGTTGTTCCCCAATCCATTCTCTATAATGTTAATTAAAAAGTTGGTTATTTCTTGACTTCTGTGATATGGAGCTCCATCCTGCCAAATTAACTTTGCTCGTTCTCTTGGAGGCACTTCAATTCCCATAAGGCGTTGGATGTTATTTAAAAGTGCTATGTAACACTGGGAATTTTAATTCTTATAAAACATTCTGGATCTATAGTTCTTGTTGTAAACTGTAATAAAATTATTTAGGTTTTGATATCACTTTGTAGATGGCGTCGCTCGCATTTGATGTTGTGTTTGTTGCAGTGTGTAATAGATGGCGTCGCCAAAATAAAAAAAACATTTTTAATACTCGTATGTAGGTTTATCTGGGAACACGTTATAATATTTTTGTAGCAGTAGCAGTAGTTAGTTGTTAGTTGGTAACAGCGAGTAAACAAGTATGTTTTCTCATGCTATGTGCATTTGTTTAGTTTTTGTTTTTAGTTCGTTTCTTTATTAAACACACTAAAATTCATAGTGTCTTTTATTAAAATAACCTCAGTTCTGGACCTATAAATGCCTCACTAAACTTTTACTGAATTTCTTCCTGATCTTCTAACTTCAATAACTTTTTTGTCACTGCTCCAATAATGGGCATTTTTTCGGTTAAAGATTTTAGTTAAAGTTGTAAATATGTTTTTTTCTTGCAAACAAATCTACATTTTAATCTTACAGCATTAGTGGAAAAAATGACAAACATTTGCCCAAGTCCTAATCAGATATGCAAAATCAATCTAAATATTATTTTAATAGTATAATATGCCTTGCCTCCTAGATTTTTCTTGGTATTTAAACTGCAACTAGAAATATTATAGTACGAATTTATTTTTACCATATTAAAATTAGTCTAAAGTATCGCGCGTCTCTTGGGATCATGAAATACGATATATTAATCAATCAATACATCGACATTTTAAACATTTAATATCAAGTTTGTTATATCGATGAGATATCGATGATTTGCCCATTCCTAATAAACGTAACCATCGTCGTTTTTCGGATAAACAATGTTAAAAAGGTGAGATTTTTAACATTCCATGTCAATACAGAACAAAACAGAAGAAAGATGACTGGAAAACACACTGTAAAAGGAAACTCTGTTAAAATTATATTTTTCGTTACAATGAATATTGGGGAATCTTTTTAAAAGTAAAGATCTACTTACAGTAATGATCTGGAAACCTGTTTTTGCAAATAATGAAAAGAACTACTGACACTAGATATTTGATGTCTTCTATACTTAAACGTTTGGAAAACTATATTGCAGATTGAAACAGTCGTGTTGCGTAACATGACTTAAAAACAATAAAAACCCAGGCCCGAAATATTCTAGGAAACCGCTTATATGAATCATACATTGAGTGTATAATATTGAATAGATACATATCAAAAATTACCACTAATCAATAATAACTTCTGTTTTAAATTAGGACTTAAATAAAAACAAAAATCATTTAGTCGTTTTTTAGCGGTTTGGCAAGTTACCAACGTTGTGTTAGCTTGGAAAATATAAATTATGTATCGTAGTTTTTCGCGGTAGAAGTCACTGAGACAAAAAGTAATTTAGCTTTATCTTCAAAAATATAAACTCATAATAACTTAAAATTTCTGTAACATTATTGTTATTACCCAACCCAATCCAATATGTCTACATAGGCAGGAGTTCTTGAACAAAAATGACGTGAGATGACGTCATTTATTTAACGAATTTAAGATTGTGTGCCGTCTAACGGTCTAAGAAAATTCCTGCCCAAATATTTTGATTTAGGTAAACATGTTTAACGTCATTATGGGTATAAAAAATTTTCCAATAGAGGTGATATCCCTACAGGGTGGCGCATCGAAAACGAAACAGAGGGATTTACGGGTAGCTCATAATTTTTTTTGAAAAACACTCGGACCCGTCGATTTTGTTTTCGAGGGGGACACTAAATATCATAAAATCACGTTCATACCTGCAGCCCCCTAGGCGGGGGTGGTACCACCCCTAAAATCTTAAATGGAAAGGGGGGTCGAGTGAAACCTCAATTTAAAGGTCTTTCGATTCCATTCAAAATTATTAAAATATCATTTACTTTAGTTCAGTAGTTTTAGAGATTTATTGATTTAAAGCTTAAAGGAGACTTTAATACATCAGATTAGTAGAGATCAATTAAAGCAAGAATTTTGCCAGCAAGTGGTGTAAAACTAACTAATGACGATATTGATGTTATTATTTAATGCATTTTTAACTCTTGCGTCACTTACGCAAGCATACGGACTTCTTTAATTTTAGAATTTTAAAAACTTGAGTCTGAAAAATTGCCCAATAATAAATAACAAGAATGTACAGGGTGATCTCATATATTTTGCACCCCCCCCCCCGTATCTCGGTTGTTTAAGAAGATAGCAAAAAAACTTTAAATACAAAAGTTATAAGATGTCTACAGAATTTTTTATTATGATATCAGAAAAAACAATTGAACATAAAAAATCAGACATAGTTACCAAACTTCTGTTTTTTTCTTATGGAACACCCTGTATATTATATGTTTATCAAATGGTCTCTTCTAGCTGATTACAAATATACTAAGTTTGATACCTTTTTCTCTAAAAATACCCGAGAAATTTCAGAAAAACCTTGCTATAAGAGGCAATGTGTATGAGAGAGAGCGAGAAGTTGTTCGGGACACAGGGTCCGATCAAGAAATAAAATGATTGCATTTTTCTCATTGGTTATTTTTTACTCCAATCAAAATACACTAGTGCAATCTTTTTTAAAAATTGAATTTACTTCCCATTGTAAATCAAGCTTAAGGCCTTTCACGGCAAAACTTCTAAAGGTGCGTACTCACTTCGCGAACGTATACGGCCGCACGATAAAAACCGCATGCGTTCGCGTAGTGTGGACGAGGATAACGAACGTATGCGTTTACTTACAGACACGCTCATCCGCTCGTTTGTTGGAAACCCTTTGAGTTGGGGTTTTCCATAAATAAAAATATTTTAGTTAAAAATCTGTTGGAGGAGTTCATTATCTGCCAAAGACAAGTATATAAGGCAATTTATCAAATAAGTGGTGAATTAAATGTTAATATTTCCGTGTTAAAAATGTTTACAAAACCTATCAAGATGCCCTTGACAATCAAAATCGCCGAAAAGGGAAAGAAAAAGACATTGATCTCGAAAAAAAGAGCCGAAAGTGAACTTTATCGTTTAGAAAATAAAAAGAAAAAACTAGAAAAGGAAGCAGCATCCATGGAACTCGAAATATCGGAACTGAGACGAAAAATGTAATATACTTATTTTCTATTTTTTCTATAATCCTTTTAAATTTAATTTTTAATTATGACATATCACAAGTATACATTAATTTTTTGTTTGTAAATGCTTTGTATAACTGCATTTTTTTTACTTAATTTTAAATAGAACAGAATATCCTTTTAAAAATGTATATCTCTTTCAGTTAACCATGCTTGCTCTATTACTATAGCATTTTCTTTAATATTTTATATTTCATACACAATTACATTTAAGTTTAGTTTCATTAGTTTTGTTGGTGTTTTTATAAGAAATATAAATTCTCAAAATATAACTTGGAATTTCCCTGACATTGCACAGTGGTCCCCAATATAGGTCATAAATCTCAGTAGGCGATGCTTCAATATCTCCTAGGCAACTATATTATTTAATAAACAAACAATTGACATTTTACCTGATATGACATTGACATACATAACAAAAATAAATGAAATTTGTTCCTTTTTTTATGTCGGAAGTAGGCACTTTCTGTAAGTTTAAAACGTGGGTTCTCCAAGTTTTTCAGTACGAGTATTTCGGTTACTGAATTTTTGTGGTAGTTTTGTTACTAAAACTTATTTTAGTAATGGAAGTTCTTCAGCAAGGCAAGTCGTTATATCTTTAAATGTAAAAACTAGTGTAGTGTTTTACACTTAGGAATTACAAGCTTTTTTATGTCTGATCTTAAACAAGGTCAAGAATTGTTAGATATATTTTTTTACATAAATATTTAACAATGTCTTTCCCCTTAATGATTTTTTTTATAATTGAGTAGCTTATTGATTAGTGCTTAAAATCTTTTAATAATATTCTGCGAAGATTTGCGAACGTCTATACAATGAAGGACGCATGGCAAGATTAAAAAAAAAATAAATAAATTAACTGCAAACTCTTTGTTCTATATGTATTTAAATCGATTAATATTTGCACATAATTTTATCGAAAATATTCAGGGTGGGCTTTGTAAAAAACTCTTTGACCTCTTTCCTATTATCTGAATCGCTTTGTACAGGGTGTTTGACTGAATTTTGACCTCCCCCTTAACTTTCTTATTTTTAAGGATAGAAAAATTATTCTTTTATTAAGTTGTAGGGGATGGACTGTAGTTTATTGCGCTATGTAATAATAATAATAATTCTGTATATTTTTAGATATTTAAATATATAGTAAGTTTTGCTCATATTTTTGAGATATTTGGGTTTAAAAAAGTAGATTTTATACATACGTTTGAGCTGACCTGGTTATGTAATTTTTTAAAACTCAATACTCATACAATAATAAAACAATAAAGCGAAACATATAATATATGGTATTTTTAAAAAGTTTTTTAATGCTCTTTTTTTTAAAATACCTATAAATATACAGGAATTAGAATAGTTAGCATAGCATAGCAAAATGCAACTTTAGCGTACCGTGTTTTTCTGAGATACCCTATATATTATTAATTTTATATATCCCAAAAACTACATTTCATCCTCTACAATTTGCTAATAGAACCATTTTTCTATCCTTAAAAATAAGAAAGTTAAAGGGGTGGTCAAAATTCAGTCAAACACACTGTACATTTTATTTTTTGTTTGATCTGCATATCTGGGAAAAACTGACTCTTCTCAGGAGAAAAAAATTCTCTTTTCAGGAGCTTCGTTTTTGTGTTCTTTTTCAAGAATGGTCGTTTTTGAAATCTGGATAGGTAAAACCGGAAATAATGTCGAAAAAGAACGAAGAGTCTTAAAAAATTTGGTAGTGGAATAATTGAGAGTGCGCAGAGTGAGTGGTCTTCACCTTTGTTGCTTGTACCAAAGAAAAGCGATACGAATGAGGGAAGAGCTAGGTTAGTATTGGACTACAGATTTTTGAATTTAAACAACTTAATTTAAGGGCACTTAATGATGCACCCGTATCTACCAAAAATTTTAAGCTTTTACCATTGACACAAAAAGAAACAGCATTCGAGTAGTTTTTTGAATAGGTAAAAATATTATTAAACTGTTTATTTTTAGTATTTTTAGGCACGAAAAAATGTTGAATCTTGTATATCAGCTGAGGATTGTTCTGAATTTCCGGTGTGCTCCGCAAAATGCATTCGGTGACCTACTGCCCGAGATCCTCTCCTATTACCGCTCGTAAATGTACGACCACCGTGATTTCTAGAAAACCGCTGATTATTAAAATTACCTTGATTAGTCGAAGCGTTTCGTCGACAATTTGAATTGTTATTTCCTCCGTTATTAAAATTCTGATAATTATTATATCTACCAGAATTTCCTGTTATATTATTTGGTCTTCTGGAAAAATTTCTAAAATTTCCCCTTCCTCTGTGAGAAAAATTAAAAATGTGTCCTGAATTATTTTGATTACCCAGCTCTTCATCTTGAGCTGCCCTTATTGCGTCCTTTAAGAATTCAAAATTTCTGGAAGATATAATTGTGCCCAGCCTTTGATTTTTAAGTCCGCATGCAAACCTTTTTATTGCAACCTTTTCGTTAATAAGTCTTAGAATATCAAAAGCATTGGCATTTCCGTCTGCTTGCGTAATGGTTAAATTTACAAAAATATCCTCTAATTCTTTACCAAAATCCTTTATACATTTTTCACCCTGTTTAGCCGAGAACAAGCGTGCCTGAAGGGCCGTATCTGATTTTTTAGTTAAGAGATGTTTTTTCATATCTAGAATTAAATTATTTACAGAATTATAAGTCAAACCTAATCGTAATTTGGCGTTGTTAGAAATACGCGTTTTCAAAACAAATTTAATTAAAGAAGGTTGACTATCATTATCAAGCGTTGACGAATAAAAATCTAAAGCCTCTATTAATTTAGAAGTTGTAGATTCTGTATCATCCATGACCGGTAAAAGGTTTGTAGCTATTTTTAGATCAAAAGAAGACATTTTTAATTTATCTTTATTAATATTTTTATTTCCAAACTCTAAAATTTCCTTATAAAGTTTTTTAATTTCTGTTATTATGTTATTAAAAGTCAAAATATCTTCTTTGTCTATTTCAGACTTTTCTATTTTTACGTTTAAATCAGTAATTTCCTTACCTAACTGAGAATATAAAGTTTTTGCCACTTTAACTTTTGATTCGACAATAGGGCTTTTTCGTCTTTCGCTATTTAATTTTACCAAATTTGTTCGAATATATTTAAATGAATGTAAAATTTCAATAAGTTTGTCTCCCATGAAATTAAAAATTTAATTCACTTATTAAACTTGCTAATTGGGTCCATATTTTTGCGATTATAATTATAAAACAATAACATAATATTGTAATAATTAAACTTACATGCCTGCATTATTATTTACATTTTCAGTTACATTAACACATAACAAATTTTCTAACTCCATTTATAATTGTCTTTACTTTTTCTTTCTTCTTTTTTTTTTTTTTTCCTACAAGAAAAATACCGCCCTAAAAAAAAATTTTAATTTTCTTCCATCTTTAAATCATCCTTGGATTTTCGCAGCTCATTTTTATAAATTTCTCTTCTAATTGTCTGCCTTAGTTTCCTTTGAACATGTCTAATGGCCCATACTACTGCAACAATTGCCGTTGCCACAACCAAAATTATAAGCAAAATCTCTGCTAAGCTTAATCCCTTATTTTGGTCAACTATTTCACCCCTTGCATCGCCATTGGAGGCCTGATTAATTACAATCTCTTCTTTGGACTTGGCATTACCCATCTTAATAACTTCACAAAAAATCGTCAAGTGGCAGGGTCGCCATGTAATACTTAGGGTTGAAACAAAGGGTAGCAAAATGAAACTACATGTTCACATTAACATTACCCAAAGTATATTCTTAAAACTGTTTTAAAATGCAATCTAATTGCCATATACGCTCGGGAAGGTGGTTGACCTGCTGACATAGCAAAACAGGTTATTGCGTGGTTGCCCATTATTGCAACAAGTTGAATTTGATACAATACATTTTATATAGGGTGTTTTCTCTATATATTACAGTAGAAATGTTGCCAAATAATGAAAATATTAATATTGAAAATTTGAGATATAAATGCAATTATTTATGTAAAAAGATTGCTGACAATTTTAAGAAGGTTACTAGAAATAAAAAAGTATTTTTTAAAAGGCATATAGAATGACTTAACGTTAGAGAAGAATTAGTTTTAGATTTACTTAATATAGAAGAGTTCGAACCACCTGAAGATGAAGCGCTTAAGCTACGTGGAAGGCCTCGAAAGTTGATTGCTAAATGTAGCAAAAAGAACAAAACGCAGGAGATTAGCAGAACTGTCAAATATCGACAACAGTTTAGCTTCTAGTTTACGCGATTGCGACAGCACTTGCTCTCTAAATCCAGAGTTAGTAAGGAAAATTAGTCCAGATGAAGTTTTATCCCTTTTTGTTGAAGCAAAACTATCGAAACATCAATATTTACTCATAAAGAACTTCCTCAATTCCAAAATGTCTTCAGGCATCTTTCCGTCATATCAAAAGATTTTAAAAGCTAAAGCTGAGTC
Organism: Kuschelorhynchus macadamiae; assembly: GCA_030620095.1. Classification (NCBI taxonomy): domain Eukaryota; kingdom Metazoa; phylum Arthropoda; class Insecta; order Coleoptera; family Curculionidae; genus Kuschelorhynchus; species Kuschelorhynchus macadamiae. The sequence goes on from JAUTXW010002634.1 coordinate 23,407, forward strand.
ATTTGCGGAGATACAACTTCAGAAATTGCTGGATCATACTGTTAGCAGACTATTACACTCTCAGAAAGAAGTACAGTGCAACCTCGATTATCCGAACTATTTATTGCAAGCCATTGTTCGGTTAACCCTTTTGTTCGAATAATCGAATATGGGGCAAATAATACAAAAGAGTCTAAAGTGTGTAATTACCTATAATTTTACAGGTACAGATCTAAAATGTATAATAAAATAAACTTAAACAATAAAATAAACTTAAACTCGTATAATAATGAACATTTCACTTTTTTACGAAATATGACGTAATCTTTTTTTGAACGAGAATATTCCTTTCCAGTTGCTTTGCCCTGTTCTGCATCTGTTCTAAAAGGAGTATGTGGCAAGACTCCTCTCCATTCTACTTTGCCCACGCTATGCATTTATCAAAATAATTTACTGCTTCCCTGTGAGTCAAACGTCCACTGCTAATTTCTTCTTCTTCCGAGTTCAAATTTTCTATTTATCACTGTCGTTCATCATTTCCACAGGATCCTCATCTCCGAGTGCCCATTTTTGAATTTCTTCATCTGTCGGAACTTCTGGCAGTTGTTTTGTAAGAGCTATTATGTCACTAATTTCAGTTCCAGTAGTTTCTGATCTTTTTGGTTGGGCCAATGCAGAAAGGGGAATTAAGTCTTCATTTTCCCATTGATCTAAAAATACAGGGGGGGCAAAAGTTACCGCCAAGAACTTTTTATCAGACCAGTTTTTACGTGCTGCCAAGCCTGCGCTAATTCCAACATTTTAATTTTTTTTAGCTCTTCTGAAATGTTTCCCGACGTCTCAACAATCTTTTTCAAAAGATTTTTTCTGTAGTGAAGTTTAATGGCTTGAAGTACATGTTGATCCTGTCGGCTGAATTAATGGAGTGCAGTTGGGCGGCAAAAACATAACAGAAATTTGGGAGTCGTCACTTGCTAATTCTACTGGATGACCAGGTGCATTATCCAGAATCAAAATAGCTTTTGGTGGCAAGTTTAATTCCTTCATCTTTCGACGCACGGCAGGAACAAAAGACGTATGAAACCATTCCGTGAAGATTTCCCTCGTTACCCATGCCCTATTTTGGCCCTTGTAGATGACTGGAATGGTACTGCTTCCAAATGAACGTGGCTTGTTTGATGTTCCCAAAACTAACAATTTTAATTTGTCAGTACCTGTAGAATTAGAGCATGGCATAAATGTAATTCGCTCTTTATATTGTTTTCTTCCTGGTGCTGAATTTTCTCCCGCATGAGCCAGTGTTTTCTGCGGCAACATTTTCCAGAAGAGGCCGCTTTCATCCGCATTGTAAATTTGATCTGCCGTAAGTTTAAGTTCTTCAATTTTCTTAAGAAGCCGATGTTTGAAAGGCTCAACAGCCGTAGGGTCAGTAGATAACTTTTCCCCTGATATGGATAATTGGCGGATACCATAACGATTTTTAAACTTTTGAAGCCAACCAGAGCTAGCCTTGAAATTGTCGTTTTTATACGTTTGTGTATAAAAAAATTTGGCTTTTTCGCAAAGGAGCTCACCAGACACAGGGGTTCCTAAAATAATTTTAGCCGTTAGGTCATAAAAACGGATACATAATGTTTTGTAAGCTAACATACCTCTAGACCTCTCCTGTAAAAACCAATTATAAACAGCCTTTTCGACATCAGGGTAGGCACTTAATTTGAGACTTCTCCGATTTTTAGTTTCAGTGTCTAAGGTGGCGACATATCCAAGTATTTTCTGGCTATTTTTTTTTAAATCGGATATTGTGGACTTTCCAACATTGTATTTTAAAGCCGCCCCTGTGACAGTCTCACCAGCTTGTAAACTTTTTAAAATTTTAATTTTGTCACTTAATTTTAGACAAGTACGCTTTCTTTTCGGCATCGCGAACGCTAAAATCTTCAAAAACGTATGTCCAGCTCAAACACGTATCAACTCAACAGAATAACTAAGATGCGTACGTGACCGATTACACGACGCCGCGCGGCTCGCCAGTTATATATTCGATTGGTGGGGACGACGATTTTAGATCGACGGAGCGGCGTTGTTCGGTTAATCGAGGCTTGTTCGGATAAAGGCATCAGTTTGTTCGTGTTCGGTTAACTGGATATTCCGAAAATCGCATGTTCGGATAATAGAGGTTACACTGTATTGGCAACTTTACCTGATTTAAAAGAAAATAATAAAATAATGATGATAAGGAAATGGGGTTTTGACGGCAGCACAGGACATTTAGTGAATCAAGCACTGACGATAATAGTTTATTCATCACATCATATGTTCCACTTAGGTTGGTTACAAAAAGTTTCGATAAAGAAGAAACAGAATATCTACTACGGAAAAATCGACGACCCTCATCAACTCGATATTGTCGTCCCATTCGTTTTCAGTTTCGAAAAGAAACAAAGGAACTTTCTTTACAAGAAGAGCAGTAATTTAAACAAAAAAAATAATTCTTTAAAACCAACTGACGTTAATATTAATAATAGAACTTATAGTGTTGAATACTCCCTAAAATTAGCAATGGTCGACGGAAAAATTTGTAGTGTAGTAAGAGAATATCCTTTGGTACTACCTTCCAGCCTCAGTCCATAAAGTCCTTGTTCATGGATCCGACGTAATCGATCATGCTTTGTTATCTATTGGAGAACTCTCAGAAGAAGCTGCAGAAGCAAATAATAAAGATGTTAAATCACTTAGGTTAAATCACACAAGAAAAATTTCAAGAGTAGCAACTAACATCGATCTTCTAAACAAGCTTCTTCTGAGTTCTGATCCTTTAATAACAAGTTTGCGTAAATTATCATATAAAAAAAAGACTGCACCATCCAGAGAAGTTTTAGAACTATTAGAGGTTTAAAATTGTTACGGAATTAAAAAAAAAACAATACATAATTGTATTTTCAATATTTCCTTATATTTTCTGTTATAACCTAAGTATGCTACCTCGGATCTTTCAGCCAATCAAACAAGCCATCGAAATATGTATAATAAAAGGTAAAATCAAACTGAAACAACGCAATTAAATATCTAGTATACTCTACAGTATATATGATTAATGGTATCAATTTATTCGAACGCTCTGTAAAATGTACTCGTATCAAAAATATATTTTGGCTTTAAAACAAATATAGTGTTGCACATTTTAATAATTATGCTTTTAATCCTTTAAATTAAGATAGCTGGTGGCATTAGAATGATCTATATCCATATTAGTTGTTAAAAAAATTAAAACTGCTGCAAGTCTGTATTAGTATTACTAGGGGTTTTTAAATATTATAGCTCAAAAATGTCTGCTATTTGTTTTTAGTATAGTTTTATAACATATTTAATCTGTTGCAATAAAAATAGATTTTTATATAAAACTTCTATATTTATGACTACGTTTAGTATGGACAGAGAACCACTGTGCATTGCCAGGAAAAACCTGGAATAAACAGGGAATTTGATAATTCAAAATTGCTAAGAACCCTGATCTAAATAACGATGTTTTGAACTAAACTGGTTCATACTTCACTATTTCTAATAAAAGGAAATATTTATAAAGAGGGAAGTTCCGGGTAAAGGAAATTTACCGATTTTTTACTTGGTATCACGCCCCACGCCAGTTTCCAGATGCACCGTTTTCCAACAACCGATAAAAATCGGCAATTAGTCAAGAAGTTGAAAACTATTTTAATGTGTATGTATTTTTGCCAATATAAACATGAATGTGGAAAACATTGGTCTATTTATCTTATCATCTACGTTTCTGTTTTGTCGCTCGAATAGTGAGATAAAACAAATTATATGAGTTCGAGCACTGAGCACTCCAATACTAATGGGAAGGTCTATTTGTATAATGACATCTGGTTAACACTTATTGTAATTTTTTTATTTATTTTTATGTCAAACAAAGGGATTTTTATATGTTATGAGTTAGTTTGTGTATCAGTTGTAATTAGATAATACTGGATTATTAGGCATTTATATGTTGTGTATATATCATGCCAAATGATATTTTGATAGTTGGGCATGGAAAAATTTACATTATATTTGGGAGTTAAAACAAAACATTATTTGAGAATGTTTAATAAAAGAACATTGTACATGAACTGAGTAACTGAAATGTTAAAAGAAAGAACGAAAATATAAAATATGTTTTTCTTTTTTTACTTTTTTACTTACAATAAAAAATAATACTACTAGTCTGCTAATTTATCCGACTTTGTTGCTCCCGTAATAAACAATAGTGCGCACTTAATTTGGTACACCCTATATACATATATATATATATATATATATATATATATATATATACAGGGTGGTCCTTTTGAAGTGTTACAAGGCGATATTGAGAAAACGGATGATTGAAAATAAATGAAATTTCTAGGGATGCAATGGATCCTTGGGGGACATTTTTTGACGAAGTAAGTAATGTTTTAACCCTTTCCACTGTTTAGGGGTGGAGGTAACTTTTAAATGTTAAATGGAAAGGTGCAGTTTTTTTTCCAGATTCGTAATCTTCAGAAAAAACTACGTTATAATCAATGAATAATTTAATGTCAATGTCAATGTCAATGTCACTACGCTAAATTCAACAAAATTAAAAAGAAAATCGACCGAAGAAAAAACTGATATTAGGTACATGATTTTCTTTTCGCACTCAGAATAACATATCTGGGGTGATTTCACGAACTGCACGCGTAATCCTTTCTCTCATGTCTTCGGCTGTCAGCATGAATTTTTCTTTGACAAAACCCCATAAGAAGAAATCAAGGGGGGTTAAGTCTGGTGATCTTGAAGGCCAATTTACTGGTCCCCCACGTCCAATCCATCTGTTAGGGTAAGTGTCATTCAATATAGCATTTTTGGCATCAATCTTTGCAAGTTATTTCGAAGGAAATTGCAGTATCGCTGTCCATTAAGATTACCATCGAAAAAATGAGGTCCAATAACAACATCGCCAAATATCTCACACCAAGTATTTATCGACCAAGGGTGTTGATTAGCGACTGTTCGCATCCATTGTGGATTTTCTTCAGCCCAATAATGCATATTGTGGCGATTGACTTGAACATGGTTAGTGAATGTTGCTTCGTGAGATGTTTTCCAGTGAGTTGTTTTCATGTCTCTCGAAGTCCTGTCCATACAATTCTTGATGTAAGGTAATATGGTAAAGGATGAAATTTAAAATTGTGCAAAATCCTGAGAACGGATGTTTTGTCTTTGGATAGTTCTCGGGAACCAATATGAGGGTTGAGAGCTACTGTTCCCAAAACTTCTACCGCCATGTCGTCGTTCGTTTTGGTTTCCCTCCTGCTGCGTTTTCTGGATGAGAGTTGGCCGGTCTGGTGACTCCTAGTCTCTAATCGTTTGAATTAATAACATGTTAACTTGGCAGTCGAATTCATTCATTTTAAGTATAGGTAGTTAAAATCTCAACTAAGATTATTTAATAAGAACATAAATAACACAGCTAAATAATAAACGATCAGAACTTAAAAAAAACAATAAACGAACACAATGAACACTTATTTTAACAAGACGCTTAAACTAAAGACTTTAAACTCGAAGATAATTTAAGAAAATTACTGGCAATATCATAATATGTCAGGTCGTTCGCTTTCATGATAACTGCAGTAGTGGCGGCTGGTGAATCATCGCTGCAGTGCCGCAGAAACCAAAAAAATCAGGAAAAAATTAATTAACTACATAATCTAACCAAAATAGTGTATTTTTTTACCCAGTTGACATGATAATTCTCGGAGGATGTAGAAAAAACAACGACAATGCTTCTGAACAAAATGGTTGTCATTTCGAACACCTATTATAATAAAATCATATACCTAATATCAGTTTTTTATTCTGTTGAATTTCTTTTTAATTTTTGACATTAAATTATTCATTGATTATAACGTAGCTTTTTCTGGAGATTACGAATCTGGAAAGAAAACTGCACCTTTCCATTTAACATTCAAAAGGTATCCCCCACCCCTAAAAAGTGGTGACTGCTCCAACTACAGCCGAAGATATGAGAGCAAAGGATTACGCGTGCAGTTCGTGAAATCACCCCAGATATGTTATTCACAGTGCGGAATTCTTTTCGAAAGAGAGTTGATAAATGTTTAGAACAAAATGGCCGTCATTTTGAACATCTGATAATATAAAATATGTACCTAATATCAGGTTTTTTCTTCTGTTGATTTTGTTTTTAATTTTGTTGAATTTAGCGTAGTGACATTAACATTGACATTAGATTATTCATTGATTTTGTTTTTTTCTGGAGATTACGAATCTGAAAAAAACACTGCACATTTCCATTTAACATTTAGAAGTTACCCCCCACCCCTAAATAGAGGAAAGGGTTAAAACATTACTTACTACGGCAAAAATTGCCCTCCAATGACTCATCGCGTCCCTAGAAATTTCGTTTATTTTCAATCAGCCGTTTTCTCAATATCGCTTTGTAACACTTTTAAAGGACCACCCAGTATATATATATATATATATATATATATATATATATATATATATATATATATATATATATAAATTAGTGATGCAATGATTGTTGTTATACGATTACAATTAGAACCAAAATAATCATACGATTATCAAATAAAAAATGTTAATATATATACTCAATATATTTTTTATTTTTTAAAAGAAATTTTAAAGGAAATAAATACAAACTATAAACAAAATAATAAATCACAACCAAAACATTTAAAATCTGAATAAAAAAAAAGCAAACCATACGCCAAAAAAACCAAAATTACCTGTTTTTGGCATTTAATATCGGAAATTTAGGGAGATTAAATTTTTATTAAGGAAACATAACACTTTCAAATTTTCGAAACCACGTCGGTTTCTCTTAAGACTTTGAATATTCCCTGCTGTCAAAAATAACCTTTTCAACTGAACCGGGGATGGTTTAAATGATTTAAACTTTTTTTTTTAAACTCCCTCGTTAAAATGCTGAATAAAGAATCTTTAGATAAAGAGAAAGATAGTTTTAAAAATTTTGTTGATAATTTAAAACATCACTTGACCCAGAGGTTTAATGATCTCGAAGAAAATGAAAATTATATCTTGGCCACTATCCTCAATCCTCGGTTTAAGACGCGGGTGTTTGGACAACAGAGAGTGGACTTAAACCGCCATCAACCGAAGCCTTTACGAATGATGGAATTTTGTATATTTGCCCAGGATTAATAAGCGATGTGGAAATGCAAGAGCCACTGTCAAATTTTGCTGGTCAGTGCCATATAGACTTTCATAAAGACATATTTTCAAATTAATTTTAGAATACTGCTTCTCTAATAATGCTTTTTCTTATTTTCAGCTACCGGTTCAAGGTCACCTAATTTAGATCACTCAGCAAATGTTTGCAGATATTGGTCTGAAAGTACTTTGCATCCAAATTTAAAGAAATTGGCACAGACATATTTATCATTTAAACCATCCCCGGTTCAGTTGAAAAGGTTATTTTTGACAGCAGGGAATATTCAAAGTCTTAAGAGAAACCGACGTGGTTTCGAAAATTTGAAAGTGTTATGTTTCCTTAATAAAAATTTAATCTCCCTAAATTTCCGATATTAAATGCCAAAAACAGGTAATTTTGGTTTTTTTGGCGTATGGTTTGCTTTTTTTTTATTCAGATTTTAAATGTTTTGGTTGTGATTTATTATTTTGTTTATAGTTTGTATTTATTTCCTTTAAAATTTCTTTTAAAAAATAAAAAATATATTGAGTATATATATTAACATTTTTTATTTGATAATCGTACGATTATTTTGGTTCTAATTGTAATCATATAACAACAATCATTGCATCACTATATATATATATATATATATATATATATATATATATATATATATATATATATATATATACTGGGTGGTCCTTTAAAAGTGTTACAAAGCGATATTGAGAAAACGGCTGATTGAAAATAAACGAAATTTCTAGGGACGCGATGAGTCATTGGAGGGCAATTTTTGCCGTAGTAAGTAATGTTTTAACCCTTTCCTCTATTTAGGGGTGGGGGGTAACTTCTAAATGTTAAATGGAAATGTGCAGTGTTTTTTTCAGATTCGTAATCTCCAGAAAAAAACAAAATCAATGAATAATCTAATGTCAATGTCACTACGCTAAATTCAACAAAATTAAAAACAAAATCAACAGAAGAAAAAACCTGATATTAGGTACATATTTTATATTATCAGATGTTCAAAATGACGGCCATTTTGTTCTAAACATTTATCAACTCTCTTTCGAAAAGAATTCCGCACGGTGAATAACATATCTGGGGTGATTTCACGAACTGCACGCGTAATCCTTTGCTCTCATATCTTCGGCTGTAGTTGGAGCAGTCACCACTTTTTAGGGGTGGGGGATACCTTTTGAATGTTAAATGGAAAGGTGCAGTTTTCTTTCCAGATTCGTAATCTCCAGAAAAAGCTACGTTATAATCAATAAATAATTTAATGTCAAAAATTAAAAAGAAATTCAACAGAATAAAAAACTGATATTAGGTACATGATTTTATTATAATAGGTGTTCGAAATGACAACCATTTTGTTCAGAAGCATTGTCGTTGTTTTTTCTACATCCTCCGAGAATTATCATGTCAACTGGGTAAAAAAATACACTATTTTGGTTAGATTATGTAGTTAATTAATTTTTTCCTGATTTTTTTGGTTTCTGCGGCACTGCAGCGATGATTCACCAGCCGCCACTACTGCAGTTATCATGAAAACGAACGACCTGACATATTATGATATTGCCAGTAATTTTCTTAAATTATCTTCAAGTTTAAAGTCTTTAGTTTAAGCGTCTTGTTAAAATAAGTGTTCATTGTGTTCGTTTATTGTTTTTTTTAAGTTCTGATCGTTTATTATTTAGCTGTGTTATTTATGTTCTTATTAAATAATCTTAGTTGAGATTTTAACTACCTATACTTAAAATGAATGAATTCGACTGCCAAGTTAACATGTTATTAATTCTCGGAGAATGTAGAAAAACTAATCGCAATGCTTCTGAACTTTGGGCGGTAAGATTTCCCCACTTACCACCAAAATCTCACATGGCGTTCAAACGATTAGAGACTAGGAGTCACCAGACCGGCCAATTCTCATCCAGAAAACGCAGCAGGAGGGAAACCAAAACGACATGGCGGTAGAAGTTTTGGGAACAGTAGCTCTCAACCCTCATATTAGTTCCCGAGAACTATCCAAAGACAAAACATCCGTTCTCAGGATTTTGCACAATTTTAAATTTCATCCTTTACCATATTACCTTACATCAAGAATTGTATGGACAGGACTTCGAGAGACATGAAAACAACTCACTGGAAAACATAATATTTTCTCACGAAGCAACATTCACTAACCATGTTCAAGTCAATCGCCACAATATGCATTATTGGGCTGAAGAAAATCCACAATGGATGCGAACAGTCGCTAATCAACGCCCTTGGTCGATAAATACTTGGTGTGGGATATTTGGCGATGTTGTTATTGGACCTCATTTTTTCGATGGTAATCTTAATGGACAGCGATACTGCAATTTCCTTCGAAATAACTTGCAAAGATTGATGCCAAAAATGCTATATTGAATGACACTTACCCTAACAGATGGATTGGACGTGGGGGACCAGTAAATTGGCCTTCAAGATCACCAGACTTAACCCCCCTTGATTTCTTCTTATGGGGTTTTGTCAAAGAAAAATTCATGGTGACTGCTCTAACTACAGCCGAAGACATGAGAGAAAGGATTACGCGTGCAGTTCGTGAAATCACCCCAGATATGTTATTCTGAGTGCGAAAAGAAAATCAAGTACCTAATATCAGTTTTTTCTTCGGTCGATTTTCTTTTTAATTTTGTTGAATTTAGCGCAGTGACATTGACATTGACATTAAATTATTCATTGATTATAACGTAGTTTTTTCTGAAGATTAGGAATCTGGAAAAAAACTGCACCTTTCCATTTAACATTTAAAAGTTACCCCCTGCCCCTAAACAGTGGAAAGGGTTAAAACATTTCGTACTCCGTCAAAAAATGTCCCCCAACGATCCATTGCATCCCTAGAAATTTCATTTATTTTCAATCATCCGTTTTCTCAATATCGCCTTGTAACACTTTAAAAGGACCACCTGTATATATATATATATATATATATATATATATATATATATATATATATATATATGTATATAGGGTGTACCAAATTAAGTGCGCACTATTGTTTATTACGGGAGCAACAAAGTCGGATAAATTAGCAGACTAGTAGTATTATTTTTTATTGTAAGTAAAAAAGTAAAAAAAGAAAAACAATCGAACATCGCGTTTCTGATTAAATTTAAAAAATAGTATTTTTCTAAATGGGCACCCTGTATATTTTTTACTGTTTTGATTGCGAATGGATAAATTGAGATAGAACCGTATGGTTCGTGAAGTCACAAGATTGCTTTACAGACTTTTTCAAAGTTGATGGATAGCAGCAAATGGTCCGATTCGTTGGCCACCACGATCCCCTGACCTAACTCCGTTAGACTTTTACTTTTGGGGTTTTGACAAACACGAGATATATAAAAAGAGATATTGGACATTAGACGAACTTCAATATAATATTAGGCGCATTGTAACATTTATCGATGGTAGAACAGTTTTGAAGGCAACAAAAGCTGTGTTAAAAAATGCTGAAAAGTGTATAGAAGAAAATGGAGGTATATTTGCCAACTTAATAAATTTAAATTGTTCTTATTTCTAACTTAAGTAAAATACTAAGTAAAAACGTAAAATAGAATTTTATTTTAAAAATACATTATCTAAAAGCGAAATATATGAATAACTAGGCTATCTTTAACTTTAGGCCAGTAATGTATATAAACTTTTTTTCTCAGCAGACGATTTGCAATCGAAACATATACAGAATGATTAAAAATACTATTTTCTAAATTTAATCATAAACGCGATGTTCCATTATTTTTCTTTTTTTACTATTTGAATCATAATAAAAATGGCTACTAGTCTATGTATATATATATATATATATATATATATATATATATATATATATATATATATATATATATATATATATATATATATTTATATATATATAAATACATATATATATATCTGCCATAAAATTGTTGTATTATCGGCAAATGTGGTACGTTTTCCATTGTGTATGAAAGATGGCAGATCATTGACATATATTAGAAATAGAAGCGGAATAAGGAGAGCTAATTCCTGAGGTAGACCCGCGGTTATGTCAAGTTTAGACGACAGGTCACTTTGAAAATGGACATCTGATCACGGCCAGTAAGCTCTAAAGAGAGAAATAGTCATAGGCATTTGACAATCGCAAAATAACGCCGAAGAAACCTCTGTCTCTTATTGAGTGAGGTTCAGATACAACTCTCTCATAAAATAAAAAAATAACAGCATCAGTATTTTTGGAGAGCCAAAAACCAAATTATGCATGGATGACATGGACGAGTTGTATAAATACGGCAGTTAAACTGGCATACGTGACAGAGGGAATCAAATAAGTACGGAAACTAATCGTTTAATGTTTTTAGCCGTTTGTTACATGAAATAACAATACTCAAGCACCGTTTTATCGATCTGACCTCAAAGTTAATTAAATTCTCTTTCAATATTTGCGCTGCACGTGAAGAAGTTAACAAAGAAAACGTCTTTTTTTATTGACACTAAAGCTTCAAATCTACAGCCGCAACGTGAGGTCATAAACTTTTGTTTTTCGAGTAAGGGAGCTTTTCAAAATCCTTAAGAGTATCATAGCCATAATCATATTTTTCAATTACTTATGTTACGCTTTTAGATTTTAGGGAGGTGCCCTTGTTGTGAATGAACCTGCGAAGATTTTTCGTGGAAATAAAAATACTTTGAGTCTCTTAAAATTCAGGGTTTTGTAGAATTTATGTGTGTTTTGTACATCATTATACCATAAAGTTGCCTGAGTGGGATTGAAAAATATTTTGGAACAATGACATATCTCAACATCATTTATTGATACATTCATAATATAGGAAGGTTCCTAAATTTTGCCTTTACCCAGAGCTTCATTCGCAAAAATAATAGTTATATATATATATATATATATATATATATATATATATATATATATATATATATATATATGTGTTTTCATTCCGGGTGTACATCCGTTCACTACTGTCGTTCTGAAAAGAACAGTTTTGCTGACGTTTCCGTCCGAATAGAGTCTCTATTCGGACGCGAGAAAGAAAGCTTCGAAAATGCCAAATGTGATTTTGGCGAAACGTCAGCAAAACTGTTCTTTTCAGAACGACAGTAGTGAACGGATGTACACCCGGAATGAAAACACATTGTATTTTTCCATCTGTGAAGGAGTAAAAATCAACACATATATATATATATATATATATATATATATATATATATATATATATATATATACGTACCAAACAAGTTTGCGGTTTCAGCGGAAATGACTGCAGTTTTCGATTTTTACGCCTACTTGATCTTTTTATAGCCATTTTTAAAACTGCATCTAGGTGGCCATGACAGGACGCAAATTAATCTAAGGACCCGTAATGATGACAGAATAATATAATCGCTAAGTTTTAGTGATTAGTCTGATAGCTATGAACAAGAGAAGTTGATAAAATCATCAAATCAAATCAATAAAAAAAAAACCGTTTTTAGACAAGCACTTTTTGAAAAGAGGAGTTTTCTGCGAATCCAGCTGTACTAATCTTTTTGCGATTTGATTAAAAATAAGCTCAAAAATTAAATATTACTAAGAAAAATACTCGATAATCAAATATTTACTATTATCAAGTGTGCCATGGATATCCATGCTGGATATTGAGTAGAATTTTTAATTGTGGCAGTTGGTTGATCAAGATTACTTAGTTCACGACACATTTCAGCTCGTTTAATTACTTCTCTCAACACGTTGTGCAGCATTTGAGGCGTAATACTCCTAAATACACGTATAATCCTCTCTTCTAATATTTCAAGAGTGGCTGGGGCTGTTACATAGACTCTTTCTTTAATATATCCGCAAATAAAGAAATCGAGAAGAGTATTGGGCCATTGATTGCAATAACTTTATTATTAAAATGTTCAATTAAATAATTAAAAACTGGTATTGTGAGGCGGTGCTCCATCTTGCTGGAAGTAAATTCGGCGTAAAACTTTGTAAAGTTAGATCATTAAGATGTTGCTCAATTTCATTTTGGAGAAAGCCGAAGTAATTGGCCTTGAAATAAAATTGGCCCAATTATTCTGTAACTAACGACACCAACCCAGATATTGACGCTAAACCTTTCTTGAAATTTTCCTACTCTCATTTCATGTTGATTTTGTTGGGCTCAGTAACGAGTTTTGCTTGTTAAACATACCATTATTAGTAAATCTGGATTCGTCAGAAGATATGATTAAGTTGATAAAATTTGGGTCAATTCTACAATTTTGGAGCAAACAATCACAAAGCAATACCCGTCTATCGCCATCGTCAGGATACAAATGTTTTTTCTAGCTGATTCATGACTTAAACCACGTTCGTGATTAATTTTTCTTAAAGGAACAGTTTTATCAACTTCAGCCATAGCTAAAACGTTAATCTCCATTTCTTCATTTATAATAAATACGCCTTCCGCCACCTGATTTCCTTCTTGATGCCTAAAACGATTCTCGAGATATGAAAAATACTGATGGAATGGATGTTGCCAGTCGGGGTATCTCTGAGCATACAACTCAGCAGCATTCCTTGAATTTTTATGATATTCTCCAAATATTAATAACATATCGCCTCTTTCACTTTGAGTATTTATTTTGACTTTTGAAAACAAAAGTAATACTGAAAATCAAGAAAGATAAGGAAATCTTATGTCTACGTAGAAAGAATAGGTAAGTGTCACTGTCAAAACAAAAAATCCTACTTAATATCCAGCGTGGCTAGCCATGGCACACTTGATAAAAGTAAATAATTGATTATCGAGTATTTTTCTTAGTAATATTTAGTTTTTGAGCTTATTTTTAATCAAATCGTAAAAAAGTTAGTACCGTTAGATTCGCAGAAAAATCCTCTTTTCAAAAAGTGCTTGTCTAAAAAGAGTCGCCATTTGAAAAAAAATAGTTAGACACAAAAATTTGATTTTATCAACGTCTCTTGTTCCTAGCTATCAAACTAATCATCAAAACGTAGCGATTGTATTATTCTGTCATCATTTCAGATCCTTAGATCAACCTTCGAAAAAAATCAAGTAGGCGTAAAAAGTTTTTAAAACGTCACATTCTGATTCAGAATTGTACCATTTACCTATACGAAATTTCGTTTTGATACATCAAACACTTCAAAAGTTGTGGCCTGTCTAATAGATTCGTTAATACCCGGTATATATATATATATATATATATATATATATATATATATATATATATATATACAGGGTGTCCCAACTAAAAGTATCCACCCCAAATAACAAGTCGCCAAGACAAAAAAAAATAAAACGCTCGGACCCGTCGATTTTGCTTTTGAGGGGGAAACATTTTGCGCCTATTTTCAATTTCGCAACATCACCCTCTGAGCGGGGGTGAGATTCACCCCCAAAATGTTAAATGGAAAGGGTGGTCGAGTGATACCTTATTTTGAAGGGTTTCCGACCCTGGTTACAACTGCCAAGATTGAAGCCTCTGCTGTCATTCCCGAAGAAATGGCAGCTTGTCCAAAAAAAAATATTAATAAATTAACTGTAAGAGTTGGCTGCTTTAAATTTAGGGGATGATGCAAGCTAGTGAAAAGATTTTAATAATAATTACTCCGGACGAGAGGAAAATAAAAATAGTAAATGTAAATTAACGGGGATTTTTTGCGTTTAAGGTGTTAACTGACGGCATTCAGCGACTATTCGCTGTTTTAAATCCTCAAGTGATTCTGGCTGCACCTTAAAAATCTTTGTTTTCAAGTGTCCCCAAAGAAAGGAGTCCAACGGCGTCAAATCAGTGATCGTGCCGGCCATTCGATGGGACCTCTTCTTCCAATCCAGTGATCGGGAAAAGTATTACCGGACGAGCGTAGTGAGGAGGTGCTCCATCTTGTTGAAAGAATATCTGATCTTCAGCTAAATCCTGGTCGTTTTCTAGAATCTCAGTAATCTGCGGATCGATGGCATTTTCAAGTAAATTTAAATAACTTTCACCATTTAAATTGCCTTCTGTGAAAAAAGGTCCAACAACGTGATTGCCTAGAATTCCCGCCCACACGTTTACTTTTAAAGGATGCTGGCTATGGGTTTCCCTGAATAAATGGGGGTTGCTGTCTCTCCAATACCTGCAGTTGTGACGGTTTACTTCTCCATTTAAGTAAAATGTGGCTTCGTCAGAAAAACAAATATTGTACAATGAAATGGTGTGGTTGTTTAATTTTTCAGAAATATTCTCACAAAACTCTACTCTGCGATCAAAGTCATCTTCGTTCATTTCGTGAAGCAATTGATATTTAAAGGGTCGAAACTTATGGGATTTTAGAATCCGGTGAACACTGCTTCGGGAGACTCCTGATATTGCAGCTGTTTCTCTGATGGAGTTACTTGGGACCATAGCAACATGGCCAAGGACTGCAACCTCAACATTTTCATTTCTTATTGGTCTTACTCTTTCATGCTTTTTATTGACAACTGAGCCGGTTTAGAAAAATTTGTTCCACAGTTGTAACACACTTCTATGAGTCAAAGAATGTTCGGGATGAGATTCATTAAAACTTACAGCTGCAGCTCTCGCACAATTATTGTTTCTAATGTAAAGAACAATAATTTCGATTCTCTCTTGTATCGTAAACGTCATAGGCAATTGTTAGAAACTTTCGTCTTTTAACACTTTCAGACAAAATAAATTTTAAATAAAATGCACGAACTGTAATAAACGCATGAATGCTTGACACTAAATAAACGATAACAATGTGATTTTATTTTGTTTGTTGCTGATGTTTTATGATAACAGTAAGAATGGAACGCTGATTTTTTTTTAAATATTTGTACAGTGACAATTCGACAAGTTAGCTTAAACGTTTTGGCAACGGTCTGTTTCATTGCAAGGGAGTAAATGGCGAACATTTCGAACAATTCATAAAATAATTTAGCCTTTGTAGAAAACATTTCTTAAACGCAAAAATTCCCCATTAATTTACATTTACTATTTTCATTTTCCTCTCGTCAGGAGTAATTATTATTAAAATCTTTTCACTAGCTTGCATCATCCCCTAAATTTAAAGCAGCCAACTCTTACAGTTAATTTATTAATATTTTTTTTTGGACAAGCTGCCATTTCTTCGGGAATGATAGCAGAGGCTTCAAACTTGGCAGTTGTAACCAGGGTCGGAAACCCTTCAAAATAAGGTATCACTCGACCCCCCTTTCCATTTAATATTTTGGGGGTGAATCTCACCCCCGCTCAGAGGGTGATGTTGCGAAATTGAAAATAGGCGCAAAATGTTTCCCCCTCAAAAGCTAAATCGACGGGTCCGAGCGTTTTATTTTTTTTGTCTTGGCGACTTGTTATTTGGGGTGGATACTTTTAGTTGGGACACCCTGTATATATATATATATATATAATTGCAAATAACTTTTTTATTTAATGCAGGATTTTAATGAATTCTGAAGAATATTTTAGAGCAACTAATCGAGAATCGCCCACACGTTAAACATTTCAAAAAAATAGACCAACGTATATAATACACAGGTCTAAACAAAAAGTCGTTTTTTACCATAAGTTTAATAGGCTCTGTGAAGTGGAGTATTAGTAAATTGGTCCCAATGAAGCTTTGGTTTTAAAGTCACATCTATTCTAACCATATTTGTTTTTGGTTCACCTCGATATCTTTATTTTTCTGGAATATATGGATTTTTTAACAAAGCATTGTAGTTTTTATTAATTTTTCGGTACGAGCAACTAAGTTCAGTTTTACAGTTTTAGTCCCAAATAAGATTTTTAAAAAGAAACATAAATATTTTTAACACAATTTAATTAATCTTCTATAAAAAACATTATAAAACTTAAATTATTAAACACGAAGCACAAATATTATACAAGCAAATTAATTAAAAAAACAATAACAATTAACAATAACAATAACAAATAAATCAGTAGCGCGTGTTTCCTCCACGTGCTCGAATGACAGCCTCTATACGCCTTGACATACCTTCAATTAAGTTCCGTATAAAAACTTGATCAATTTGCTGCCATTCTTCAGAACATTACTAGGTCCTTGCAAATTGGCTGGAGCAGGTATCCGAGCCTGTACTGTTCTGCCCAGCCTATCCCAGACGTGTTCGATCGGGTTCAAGTCGGAACTACAGGGGGGCCAATTCATTTTTGTAATTTGCACCAGTTCTAAATATTCGCTTACGACTCTCGCAACATGCGGTCGAGCGTTATCATGCATTAGCATGAAATCGTCTCCTACAAATGGAGCAAAGGGGACAACATGTAGTTCTAAAATATCTTGTATATATCTGTCTGCTGTCATTGCTCCGCCATCGACGATTACCAATTCCGTTCTTGCGTCGAACTGAACACCACCCCAGACCATAATGGAGCCTCCGCCATAGCTTACCCTAGGCGAAAAATGGTTTTGCTCAAAACGTTCTCCTGTTCTTCTGTAGATTCTTTCACGACCATCCGGTGATTTTAAACAAAATCTGGATTCGTCGGTGAATAGGACCTTTTTCCATTCATCAGGGCCCCAATTTTGATGTTCCCTAGCAAATCTAAGCCGTTCAACCCTATGATTTCTCAGCAACTCGGGAGCAGTTGCAGGTCTCTTTGCATGTAATTCATTATCAGACAACCTCCTTCTTACCGTTCTTTCACTTACTTGGCCCTGCCGTACGTACTCCAATCTGTTTTTAACCTCCACAGAAGTTACTCTTCGGTCACGTAAAACACTTAGGGTAATAAAACGATCATCTCGTTCATTCGTACATCTCTTCCTACCACAGTGAGTTCTTTTGCTGTACTCTCCATGCTGATTAAACCGATTTACAGCCCTTTGCACTTTACTTCTTGTGACATTTAAAACTCTTGCCACGTAATACTGTGATCGTCCATCTTGGATTAAAGCAATTGCTTTGGCAGCATCAGTCGGAGACATATCTATTTTAAAAATTAAGAAGTAGCCTCACGAAAAAACACACACATTTATTTAAAAAAAAATAATTTGACTACTTTTGAAAGTCAGAAATGACATTTCCAGGTATGGCGTTATTTCACGAAACTGTCACAGCCACCTTGATTTATATCTTAGTTTACCTTAGTTGTTCGCACAAAAAGATTAATTAAAATTAAAGATTAAAATTCATATATTCCAGAAAAATAAAGATATCGATGTGAACCAAAAACAAATGATGAGAATAGATGCGACTTTAAAACCAAAACTTCATTTAGATCAATTTACTATTACTCCACTCCATAGAGCCTCTTAAACTTATTGTAAAAAACGTCTTTTTGTTTAGTCCTGTATATTATATAAGTTGGTCTATTTTTTTAAAAATGTTTAACATGTGGGCTATTCTCAATTAGTTCATCTAAAATATTCTTTAAAATTCATTAAAATCCTGCATTAAATAAAAGTTATTTGCAATTGACATTCGTCAAAAATTTGCGTGGATCGATTATTTTGCCTGTGAGTGTATATATATATATATATATATATATATATATATATATATATATATATATATATATATATATATATATATATATATATATATATATATATACAGGGTTATTCACGCAACCCGTTCATTAAAAGTTTTTGATGATGCCATTTAGATAAAAATTTCAAATTTTGGGATTAAGGTAAGGTCAAGGGGTACTTCTTTTTTGAAATATTTTCAACTTCCGGTTTAACCGGAAGTTGGTATCAACTTGCTCATTTTAAATGGAACAGCCTGTATTTTATGATATTTTTGGATTCTACGGAGAATTTTAATGCTGTTTTATGTAGCATGTCCTATACCGAGGTTCAAGCGTTCTTAAGATACTTGACCTTGAACCAAAAATGAGCTTTCGGTGTACCAAATTTTAAAATCTCATATTTTTGTAAGTTTTAAAGATATAATCTACATATTTTCCAGACGATCGGTAAATAATCTTAGGTTTCTATTTTTTTTATTGAATTTGTCTATTTTTATACAGGGTGTCCTAAATTCAGCGGCAAACATTCACATTTTCAAAGTCGCTAAAGTCCATTTTTTTAAATGGGACACCCTATAACTTTATGCACTATCAAATGTAGAATTTAATTTTCTATGGAACTGTATTAAGGTTCCCTATACCTATTCGTAACCATTTTCGAAATAATTAGGTTTTTATTAAACTATCATATGTATTTGCTAAATGCTTACACCTTCCCGTAGTAAGCCATGGAAAAACAATAAATGTGCTTTTCTATTCAACATTACAGCTGATTTGAAACTTTTAAATTAAAATAAAATAACACTCAAAAGCTGATATTCTCAATTTATTTTATATTCGCGAAGAATGTTGGAGAGAACGTGCCATGTTTTTAATGAAAAACATCCTCATTTATCGCCAATGAACAAGAGAAAATTGAAGAGGATTGAAACGAAATTTTTTTGTTTCGGAAAAGTTAAAGTTATAAAAAATGTAATAAATTGTTTACATTATTTTTAACCATATCTACTAAGTTCGAGACTGTTCTAAACTTGTTTTAGTGAACTTTAAAACTATAGCAATCTAACAATCAACAATAAATAAATAAAATAATAAAATTGAATTATAACAAAATGTTCTATATGCTGTCCGTTCATTTGAAGACACATGTCAATTCTTCTTTGTACAGTTGCTGTGGCCCGTTGAATTTGTCCGATTTCTAATTCGCGGGGGCCATCTCCAAG
Source organism: Kuschelorhynchus macadamiae (assembly GCA_030620095.1). NCBI lineage: Eukaryota > Metazoa > Arthropoda > Insecta > Coleoptera > Curculionidae > Kuschelorhynchus > Kuschelorhynchus macadamiae. The sequence continues at coordinate 43,345 of JAUTXW010002634.1, forward strand.
GGCCGTTGGGGCCAGTCCAGCAATCTTCAAAAATTCGAGATAATTGGAGATTAACTACAGCGGAATTATGTGCTGGTGCCCCATTTAATTGATAACAATAATATTGCAGCTCACCAATAGGAATTTCTTCTATAAATTCAGAAACCGTCCCTCGTAAAATTTCCAAATACTTATCACTGTTTAAATTGTCTTCATAAATACAGTACCGCACCTGATCATTTAATACTATACCGAAAACATTGAAGCTAAACCTCTCTTGAGAACGCGTTCCGCGCAAAGAGTGTGGATTTTCTGCTGCCCAGAAATGTTCGTTTCTTCTATTTGTTATTCCTTCTCTAGAAAATTTCGCTTCATCGGTCCAAAAGATTTTTGAAAGGAATTGAGGGTCCTCTTGAATTTTCAAAAACATGAATTCGCAAAATTCTACTTGCCGGACGTCATCACCAGGTCTCCAGGCTTGTACGTTTTGGAAGGAATAAGGGTGCATATGATGTTCGCTTAAGATTCTTTTGACAGATGAAGAAGAAATTCCCAAATCGTTTTCTGCAGACGGTATTGAACTTTGCGGGTTTGCGTGGAAATAAGCTAATGTGTTTATTACGTCATCCTCGGCATTTGTCACTGGTTTCGGAACATTTTTTGTAACTTTAACCTTGCCAAAACGCAAAAAGTTCGTTTCAATCCTCTTGAATTTTGACTTGTTCATTGGCGGCAAATCAGGGTGGCGTCCATTAAACACATGACACGTTCTCTCCAAAATTTTATAACATTCTCCATGAATATAAAATAGATTGAGAATATCAGCGTTTGAGTATTCTTCCATTTCGATTTAGAAGATTTAGTTTATCACTGACAGCTTTCGATAAATAACGCAATCTAATCATCTGTCATATTGGATATTGGATCTTAATTGTTTTTCCATGGCTCACCATTGGAACATGTAAACATTTAAGCAAATACATACGATATTTTTATAAAACCCAATTATTTCGAAAATGGTTACGAATAGGTATAGAGAACCTTAATACAGTTCGATAGAAAATGAAATTCTACATTTGATAATGCATCAAGTTATAGGGTGTCCCATTTAAAAAAACGGACTTTAGCGGCTTTGAAAATGTGAATGTTTGCCGCTGAATTTAGGACACCCCGTATAAAAATAGACAAATTCAATAAAAAAATATGAACCTAAGACTATTTACCGATCGTCTGCAAAATATGAATATTATATCTTCAAAACTTACAAAAATATGAGATTTTAAAATTTGGTACCCCGAAGGATCATTTTCGGTACAAGGTCAAATATCTTAAGAACGCTTCAACCTAGGTATAGGACATGCTACATAAAATAGCATTAAAATTTCCCTAGAATCCAAAAATATCATAAAATACAGAGTGTTCCATTTAAAATAAGCAAGTTGATACCAACTTCCGGTTAAACCGGAACTGACAGGAAGTTGAAAATATTTCAAAAAAGAAGTACCCCTTGACCTTACCTTAATCCCAAAATTTGAAATTTTTATCTAAATGGCATCATCAAAAACTTTTAATGAACGGGTTGCGTGAATAACCCTGTATATATATATATATATATATATATATATATATATATATATATATATATATATATATATAACATAATATAGGATCGGTGCATATAGAAATTGGTAAAAATAACAAAAAAAAGCTATCAGCTTTTGATCCTGTTAATAACTTCGGCAACAGTTTTTCTGTTTTTATATTACTGAAATATACGATCATTTCGAAAATTTGCCTCAATACTTTTAATTTATTTTAAATTAACTGGCGATAGCTAGAGATTGCTAAGTTAATTCAAAAATCTACATTCGATGTTCCTCTTTGGCCCTTGCCATGATTCTGGAATAAATTTAAGATATCGGCGTTGGTATAATTACCAGCCGTGTCATTAAAACTAGCTTAGTAATAAACCTTTTTCGCGATATAGTGCAATATTAGGAATTTTAATGCATATTTTTCTTTAAATAACTAAAACTCAAAAATGACTAAAGATAGGTAAAAGAATATATTAAACAATCCAAGGGAAATTCACACCGATATCATTTAGTAATCTAATATATAGGATGTTCCATTTGATAAAGTTGATTTAGACCCATTTTTCATACAGAATTACATCGTTTTTAAAGATCTCCTGTATTAAAAATATCAACCATTGATTTTGGAATAAAACTTATGTTTGGGCTATGCATTATTAAAATATCACAATTTTGCTTGATTTATTACTATGTTCTTTGTTTTTCAAATTTTTGCATGAAACATGGTAGTTTTCTTAAGCATTGCCCCAGTTGGTCTCATAAATGTTCTATTGGGTTTAAATCGGGGCTTCTCGCAGGCCATGGTAAACGTTCTATGTCATTATTATCCAACTACTAAGTTACAATACGTGAAACGTGGGGTCGAGCATAAAAATAAAGTCTTGGAATAACATACTGGTCTAGTACGTCGACATATCCCTGAAAATTTAAAGAATTTCTTGGTAGCACACAAAGTTCCGTACGATAATCTATAGAAATCCCTTCCCATACCATCACTGAACCACCCCCAAAGTTTTCTTTTTCTATAAACATTTCTTGTTCGTATCTTTCCCCAAGCCGTCTCTAAACTGTCTGAATCAAATATGATGATTTCAAGCAGAAGCGTGACTCGTCAAAAAATAAAACCTCGGACAACTGCTTCTCATCGCACTGTACCTGCTCATGTGAGTCCTTCGATGTTGACCAACCAATTTTGGACCGGTCCACACACGGACAAATAGCTATATTAGGTTGCCAATAATAGTTTTAACAATATACTCAAAAAACATTTTTAATGCTCGTATCACGATATGCAATAGTCGGTCTTTATCATCCCGAATTATTTCTTTTACTACCGTTTCGTAGGAGGTTGTTCGTAAAAACAAAGTTGGCTTGTAAACGAAGTCATCTTTTGTGTTAAATTGCGTTTCAAATTTTACCGGAATAATTACGTTTGTTTATTGTTGTGTTATTTGAATTTCAAAAACCTTTATTATGGAGATTGAAACATCAGGTATGTACTTTAATATTCTAGTGTTACTTTTTCTTTATATTCATAAAATTTGTAAAAATAAAATTCCTTTCGTAAGACCACTCTTTTGGTTTCAAAAATTCAATACAAATTTAAATAGCAATGATTTCAAAAAAAGTTCCATTAAGTACAACTGTTATTCTTTAATAACATGAAAGTTAATGCCCTAACGATAAATTTGATACCAAAAACAGCTCTCCATGTCTCACCCATTGCTGATTACATATTATTTTTTCCAGGTAGTCTCAATGAACCCGCTACACGACGAATACACGAGGTAAATATAAAACCAAACGAACTATTTTTGGTGTTGAAAAATAACCAGCTGTTTAAATTATCGTCAACAAAGTGTAATGAACATTAATAAAGTAGATAATGTGATAGGTTGTGAAGGTGTTTGTTACGAAACTATTATCTAAGTGGCGTGAATGTAAGTACAGGGTGTCCCATTTTCGTAGGTTTTACGGGGTTTCCAGCTTATGAGTAGAGATAGAGAGATGCGGTTTTCGCGACACCGTGCTACTTTTCGATGAAACTAAAGAGGCCGCAAACAGATTTGCCCTAACCATTTTAGTTTCCGTGCTACAGGGTGAGTTTGAAAATTTGTCATTTTCGGACACCCCCTGTAACTCAGCTATCGTAAAATATATTTAAAATGTTTCAACTGGTATTTATAGATTTTTTCACGTAGAATTCAGTGGCGTACTCAGATTTTTGCTGAGAGTCATAGTTTTTGACATATTGGCATAACCTACTATTTTTTAAATGGGACACCCTATATATTATTTTTTCATCTTATTCTTCGTGTCGAGGGCTTTTCAAAAACATACCATAAGTCATATTTATTTTCATAAATAACATGAAAAAATGCATTTTTCTTTAAACGGATTTATGGCATAGCAGATCAATCGAAATAAGAGAAGGTGGCTGTGGAGCCATGGAAAAAGTTAACAAATATTTATTAACGAAATAACAAAGTAACAGCCTCAGAAAAAATTAGGAAGTAGGTAAAAGGTAATAATTATAATTTCATTAAAACTACAAATATTGTTCAAATTGTAGACCATTATGTGTCCTACAAGTGTGACAAACTTTAAAAATTCTTTTTAATGCATTTTCTATTGTAAATGACTGTCTTTGTGACTCTGCAAAAGCGTTTTCGGTGGCCATTCTTAGTTGTTCTAAGTTTTCGTATCGCCTTACATAAACCTTGTTTTCTAAATAACCCCACAAAAAGAAATCTAAAACTGAGAGGTCAGGGGATCGTGGTGGCCATCGAACAGGTCCGTGTGTTCCTATCCATCTTCCAGGAAAATGGTCGTTAAGCCAGTTTTGACTTATTCTGGCATTGTGGGCTGGAGCTCCGTCTTGCAGGAAATAAATCCTATTTAGTTGAGCCAAGGGAACATCATCCAAAATTCCTAATGCGTCTTCTAGGATTCGCACGTAACCAATCGAATTCAGATTTCCTTCATATATTTGGTAAACTATTTTTCGGTTGAAAATAAAACAGGAGACATTGAATCCAAATCTGCCCTGACGCTCCCTAGGAAAAATAACATGGTTGTTTTCTTGACTCCAAAATCGCGTGTTGTGTCTATTTAAAATCCTGAACTAGTAAAATGTGCCTCGTCTGACCAAATAATCTTTTTTTCAAAATCGATATTTTCTGCCTTCATA
>JAUTXW010002635.1:0-240000 GCA_030620095.1 Kuschelorhynchus macadamiae
ACTAATACACGCACCCAGAGTCTGCAGGGACAACTTGACATATTACTTGTTGGATAGTTGCATCCTGCCTCGCAATACACCTTATATATTTGTTATTAATAGCATCACAAATACAAAAAATATAAATGCGGTGTAGAAATAGTTTCTGCTAAAAACGTAAAAAATTCAATTTATAAATTGATTTAAAACAGCGTACGGGCATGTGTATCCAAAAATATCTATTTGCTTCTTTTTTCAAAAGAGCAAAACCAGAGACCTGTTCTTGTATCAAAATATTAGTTGGGCTACTGCAAATTATAATGAGTAAAATTATTTATTCAATTTTGGAATAGTCCTAGTATTTTATGAATATTTTTGTGATTCTCCTATATTACAGCAATTCATACGTAATATTTTGTCAAACATGTAACTTTTAATAAAAAATCTTGAGGAACTTCCGCCATTTCTTTATTTCATTATATTTTGATTTCCCCCCGTACATTTCGATAACAAATTTCGTAATAACCGGGAAATTAAATTATATTCTCAAGTTTACTTTATAACTGTAATCCAGTAAAATATCATAATTATATAATTTTATCATAATAATATCACGGTTTTAATACTGAAAAACATCGTTAAAATAAGGGTTTTAACGATGTAAAATATTCCTAATTTTGAGCCCTGTAGCTAAAGTTGCCAGATTTGCCATATTCTAATACGTACTGATGATAAGTAGTTTTTAAAAAAAGAAACGACGGATTTTTCGTTTATTATTTTAGAATAATTCGTTTATGCCCTGTAGAGAATTTTAAGTCGAAATGAACAAAACTGTTGTTTACCTCTGAGGTATCGGAGGGGACCATGACGCCAACGTGTGAGAGAGATGGAGCTAACAAAATTAAATTTCTGCCTTTATTAGCTCGATCTCTCTCGTAATTAATGTGATTTCCGCCCTAATTACCTCCATCTCTCTGGGACTGCGTTGGAGACAATGAAGCGTCGCGAAGCTCAGTCCATTATCCTATTATGTTTATGAAGTTGACTTTATTTTAATAGTGAAAAGTTTCAAGCGGTAAATTTAAATACATTGATACAAGCGATGCTGCTGACAATGATTTAGAATTTTGATTATTATGTTTTGATTAAGTTCTAAAGCGACATCGCAGTAAATTTGATGTAAAGAACAGCGACTTCGACTAACCAGTTCGTTAGGCAATCTAACAAACTGGTTTTCATCATGTGAAGCCTCCGAATTCTGCTCGAGACTAGTTAACAATTCCTTTTTAGTAAAAGCGTTTACGGTTTCTAATATTGTATTTGAATTTTTAAGTTGAAGGATCCGCCTACTATCTAATATCCATGTCCAGTCTTGTACAAGGGTGAATTTATCAGAGTAAACTGAATGAAGTCGGCAAGGCTAAAGGAACCGCCGGGGTCCCCCCATTATTTACACGAGTGCTCCCTGAACTATGAGCCCACGCCTTAAGAAATTCAGTGAATCCTGTATATTCAAAATGGGGGAAAACGTCGCTGGAATTAAAAGAAGCCAATTGTTAAAGGAAAACAAAGTCAGAAAGTTGATATTTGGCCAAATATGATATTTATAAGATCAAATGTGGAAAACTAAGTCCTTCCGGTCACATGAAAACTACTAAACTAAGTTTTTACTTATTCCTAAGCACTGACGCAAAATTTGCTTTATTTTTCAAAAACTTAATTAAAAGTCAAGGGACCTGCAGATTAGTTTTGAAGTTTTTAATTACGCACTAAGGTCTTTCATTAAACCTGAATTAACAAGTCCTGTGAACTACATTTTTTTTGAATTTAAGAGCAGTTAAAACATATAAAATTTTAACCTCCTGGGGCATCGAAAATTTCTCTATTTCATAGAGAAAAATATTAAGGGAGATATTTATAAATTATTTTTTGTGTTTTTTGTTTTAATAAATGTTTTTCGTTGATCAAATAGTTTTTTGATATTTATTTACAAAAAAAAATGAATAGAAACTGTAGATTTATCAGTGGAAAATTTTCCGTCGTTGATAGTAAATAAAATAGATAATCCATACGCAAGCTCTTTTTACGCTGTCTCCGGTAAAAAAACGTGTTGTAGGTACGACGAACAAGAACTGTCTGATAGCTTGGCCCCAAATCCAGTTTCCAGGTCGGGGAGTCGATGTTCTAAAATTGAGACGCAGCATTCGTAGAACTAAGCGTTATGCTCTAGGGATAACCGGTTTTGTCAGACTTTGGTGAAGCAGTGCAAGTGCGCTCATAGGAGGTGGTGACTTTCCGGTAGATAACTTGCTCCTTCGGATTGAGGGTCGTCATTCAGACGGGATTGTCTCCTAAAACGGGTAGAAACAGGATGAGGACAACTGGGCCTACCGACCATGGATCTTTTTGGCCTCATCCCTGTCTTCGTGGGTTTGCCGGCTGTCTTAGAGATAATACCTGTTTGGGATCCACCCATAAGTGAAAGTGCGATCGTATCTCCTGGATAACTGGATAAACACGCTCTGCTCCAACATACATGTTTTCCTTAGCTTTTACGGGTGTACGTTTCAGACCTGGATTCATTACTTGTTTATTTACAACAATCTCATTTTCCACGCTCGTTTTGGGGTTGAGGTCGTTACCCTTACACTTACCCTGGTGCTTGAGATGTCGTTAAGAAGGGATATCCTGGCTCTGTATTAGGACGTAGGCTATTTAATCGCTTACCTCTAGTGTTTCGGAGGGGTGAGGCCTCAAAGATCCTGGTGTCACTATTGGAATCCTATGTCACTGTAATCTTCGAGGGGAGGTTTATCCTGTCGGGACGTCGGGTGATCCTAGAATCTCCTTGAGCTTGGGATAGGGGATGAAGTTCCATATTTGTAGAAACAGGCATTTTGGTTAGCCCTCTTTAGGTATGGTGGTTCAATGGCTCTCTGCCATAGAGGTGACTGTTGACTTTTGAAGTGCAGTTGTCTTCAGCAAAACCAAAGTCACTCGTTCGATTTCAATCATTACAAAAAAAAAACTTTTCGTAAAACCATCTGTTAGGAGCCACTATCCAGATAAACAACTTTTATATCATTTACTTTACTTCGAAACAACAATTTTTGCACTCTGACAGCAGGCGGTCTAGAACGACCACGAACATGTTCGAAAGAAAACATCCAATTTCGTAGTATAAAATCCAAGCGACCTCTGAAATACTAAACGATCATGGTCACTGCGCCATTGGGAGCAAACTATCCCTTAACTCGACGACGAACACCTTAGACCCCGATTGCAGAGTTGCCAAATGAATTTCAGCCACAATGGCGGTAGATGTCAACACTAAAGGGATAAAATTGCAGTACGACTCGTTAGGAGGTCCATAATTAATTTAAATTTGCAGGATTTATTCTATATTATAACTGGTACATACTTCTAGTTCTAGTCTTCATTCATTTGATTGATTTAACAGAGTACACCAAAAGTACTAAAATACTTTATTATAAAAATATAGTAAAAACAACATAGGTATAAATCCAATCGATTAAAATTGCTAACAATAATTATAAATTATACCTAATAGAAACAAGTGTGTTCAGAAATAACATTAACAGTTCCTGTTTTGGCAACGTCGCCAACATCGTTTAAAAACATGATGCAAGTGTCTGTGTTTAGAAGCGGAAAAGAAGTGCAGAAAGGTCGATTGGAATTAACCTGTAGAAATGGACACTCAGTCGTTGGGAATAAGTTTATTTTCAGTTTGTAAAATTCACATTAAAAAAGTCGAATAATAAATGACAACGTCCACGAACAACATGTTTTAATTGCCTACAAAAAGTAAAGATAACAAACTGATTATTAAGATTCTTTATAAATATTGTCTGTTATTAAACGTAGTAAATCCTTGTTGGGTTTAAAATTAAAGCAACTACTTGTCACTGTGCGTTTACTATGTAGTAAACTAATAATTGTCTCCGTAGGTACTTAGCATGTTTCTCTGTTGTGTAAATTGATATTCGAAGCCACTCTCTCAACATTAGCGCTTGAGTGAGGTAGAATTAGTATTTTAAAAACAAAATTCGTTAAACTGGCAGAGTCAGAGTTGTACCCACTTTCTACGTTAGAAACATCAGACCTGAATTTTAAAATGTTATTTGTTGTTGGTAAAAAATCAAAATTTTTCAGGTGCCACCATTTATTCTCTAATGTCTGCAGTTTATTGGCATCTACCAAACTTGATAATTTTGATGCAATTTTTGCAATTGTAGCAATAGAGTTCTGTCGATTTGCTGGATTAAAAAAAAACAAATCTTGCAATATATTATTTTTTAAAGGAAAACTTTCTAAAATTTGTTTAACTCCTTCAACGCAAAAAATGAAAGCCAATCAGTTTTAAAAATACGCAATTGAGATTCTTCTAAAGCATTTATATTTATTGCAGTTCCAAAATACATGTCTTCCAAGGGAAGCATATTTCTTGGATTTCTGTAGTTAATATTATAAACTTGATTATTTCCTAAAATGTGTGATTTTTAAAATAATCCAAGCAAAATCATCGAGTTTGACACGGATGCAATTATCTAACTTTCATGTCACAAAACTGTTCAAATCATTTAAACTGAGACACTCTTTTAAGACTGTTAGTGAAGTAATTATAAATATCCTTTGTTTAAAGTTGTCCATATAAAAAGCAGTCATAGAACGAAGCTACGGCAAAGAAAACCAAACTTCACCTCTCAATTCAAGTATTTAACTAAAGTCATATTCCCTATGCTTTTACACATAAACGCTAAGATCAGCTGACTGTTAACGCGTGTCCTGCGGTCGGCCATGATTTTGCAAACTCGCCTGTGTCTAAATAAATAAAACTAATAAAAAGATTCAGGTTAATAAACATTTTCCTTATTATATTATACCATTCTGTTAATAAAAGAAACCATCTAACAAGATATTCGATTTGACTTATTATAGTTAATTTACCGTTTGCATTCAGGTGCGAGGATAACAGAGAAAGCTTAAAAACATCATTTGAATGATCTAGAAGCTCATATACCTACAGGGCTATACGAGAGCTTCGAAACAGAGGTATCTCAGAAATGAAAATTTTTGGTTTTTGAGTCAAATCGGACATAGAAAATGTTTTACAGCCTCTGGCACATTTTGACCTAAACTAAGGTCGATAATCGATTAAACTCTTAACAGGAACGTAAAATTTCATCTAAGCTTCATTTTAAATCCTGGAACGATGAAAATTATAAAAATAAAATGTATTAAGATAAAATGCATATTTTATTATTATTCTCTTTTGGCTTATACTCATTTTCCATTTTTATAAAAATATTTTTTAGTTTTTCCCGGGACTTAGAAACTTCGAGTCGAACAGCTGATTGATCAAAATAACTAAATTTTAATCTAGCGCTTTCATTCTGGCATCAAAGGAAAGATACAAATCGGCACTTTCTTTTATCTTTATCTAAATAACATTTTTACGCATTCTTAACATAAAATTTTGATCTGGTTAACTATCTCGGAGTACATCGTTCACATACGGGTAATTAAGAGCTTTACAGCCACGGAGACCCTGCCAGTCGATTCCACGCGGCGTTTGCAACTAAGCAACACTCCCGGCCGTAGGCTAATTATACCTGGTGTTTTATGACCTAGTGTAAAAAATAAAAAGTCGTAGACAAAATCTGGGAAAAATCATAGGCATAGATTTTCCTCAGGAGCTCAACTTTTAGCTGTTGGTTCTAAATGTCTTCAAACAAGATTGACCATTTCCAGAAAGACTCGAATTTTCAACTTTGCTCTGATTAGCCCAGATTTGCGAAAATAGGCGGGGTCGTGGAATTTGTTGGCCGCAGAATCAGATAGTTCTCAGTTCTCCCCAAGTTAACACGTATTGTACCAAAGCCATCGATAAGAATTTTTTCCTTCTACGGGGAACTACTCGCAAGGACTTGCTTTTGAAATTTTGCATTGCATGCTGCTTAAAAGTACGAGATTGTCTATAGATTCGCCTGCTGGTCGTATGTCATAATAACCATGTATGAGCATACATGGTCAAAGGGGTCAATCTGACAAAACTGAAGAAGTTTTAAGTGGCACTTTAAATTTTCGCGTAGAAGCTAATCAGGTATGTGCCAATAGTCACGCATTCGAACGCTACTTATAACTCTTTGTTGTTTAACTCTATCTGTGTAGAATCCCTTTAGCCGTATTTTTTACAAGTGTTTGAGGGTAGTGTTTTTGCCCTCCGAAATTTTTGAGTAATCCTTAAGGCTTCAGTAGTGTTGATATACATCTGATTTTTTGGTAAATATAGTGTTATCTAATAATCCTATTCAATTTCGCAACCCTTTCATATATATTAGTTGCAATATTTAATTTTCTCTTGTTTTTAAATAAATAATTCACTACTTAAACTTTTTATAACAAAATATATTTTTGCTTTAAAAATAACTCATAACTATAACCAACTTTAGTTCGAACAATTTTTTGATCAACTAATAACAAGTCATTTGTTTATTTATGAAACATAGCCACATTTGCTTTGCTTTTAACAACAAATAAATATAGCTGATTTTTTATAAAATATAAAATGTTTTAACTTTGATTTGGCAAGAGCAACTCTTTTAATAAAGTTTTGTGTAGCATTTCATAGGCAAAATTAGCGACTGTTTAAATAATATTAACGAGTTTATCAGATGAAACTGTGGTGGTAGATTGAATGTATACAGAGTGTCTTCCCAAATATGGCATGTCCTAATATATAAGATAGAATTTAAATTGTAGCTTCGAAAATTACGCTTAAAATTTCCTATCGAACTAATTTGGCTCGCACAGCTACTGAAACCTACGAGCTCTTTTAACAGTAGAGGCTTGTTGGGAATAAGCGCATTAAAAACCCGTGTTTTTAAAAACACTGAATGTTTTAATTTTTATTTAACTGGTGCAGGAATATTGAGTGTGCATGTATTTGTGGTACATGTAACTACCATAATTTTAATTATTCGCGAATTAACATTTTCGAGGCGCGCGGAACGTCGCGGTGGAATAAGAAATTTAATTGTTAACATTTTTTAAAGGCATTTAATTGTGAAATGTTTAAAACAATTTTAGACATCAAAATTTTGTAAAATTCTTTTGATGAAAGTTTATCGCTGGTCGTTACCTGACGAAACAGTTCTGTTAGCCCATTGAATCGTTAAAATCAAAAAAGTGAATGTTGGGTAAGCTTACAATAGGTGATATCTTTTTGTAATGAACAGTTGAAAAGAGGAAATAAGTTCCCTCCAAAAACCAATAAAAAAACTATCCCAAAAAGAGCCATTTGTACATTTGTTAATAAAAAAGAATTTTAACATTTTCAATTATATTTGTGTTGTGGTCCCTTGGACATTTTACCAATATTTATTGTAACTTGTTTATAAATAAATATTTACTTATTACCTTGTTTTGTTCTGTTTTAAAATATATGTATATATATATATATATATATATATATATATATATATATATATATATATATATATATATATATATATATATATATATATATATATATATATATATATATATATATATATATATATATATATAGTTAAAACGAATAGTTCTTGAACCACAAATGTATGTTTGTAGGAATTCTCTCGGGTATTTGGTTCTATGTAATATAGAGAAACACTATACTAGTTTCATAATTGTTTTAATTACTGACGTTTCGGCCACTTCGGCCTTTTTCAAAGCATCTTGTAAACTAAAAGTAGGAAAAAAATTTTTTTTCTTATACATCTGTCAATTAATGTTTAAAAAATAAAATGGCTTACCTAAAACAGAAACATAGAAGTTTTACAACACAAAAGACATACTGTAATTTGAACAACACAAATTGTTAAAACTTAAAACTTAGCATCATGTTTATTTACATTTTAAATGAGGATTCGTAACCTCACTTCCTAAAGATGATATTTTCTTAAATTTAGGGAGAAAGATGATTTATTCATTTATTAACAGTTCAGTATAAAACCTTATCAGACCAGAAGTGGTCCAGTGGTCGAGGGTTCCACCACGCAGTCACCCACACCCGGGTTCAAATCCCAGGAGAGTACCTTATTTTTTATTTATTCATTAACATTTTTACTACGAAACAATCTATTAATTTTATTTTTAAGTTAATTGTTTTATAGTCTATTTTATAATAACATATACAACAAATTTATACAGCACATTTTTTTTTTTTTTTTTTTTTTGGGATTAAAGAATATTGGTATATATTTTACTGAGTTTTTGGATGTCCGTCTTGTCGTTAATTGAATTTGGTTCTTTCTTGATATATATCATTTCTAAAATTTCTCTTTTCTGTTTGTGAGTTTCGGTTTTTAGGATTTTGGTGTTTGGGTAATCAAAATTATGTTTAAATTGATTTATATGTTTAGTTAGGGCGGTCTGATTGGTTTTATCATACTTATGACCATTTAACTTATTTCCCAAATATTGACTCTTTTGTCCAATGTAGACTCCATTACATTCCGTACATGGTATTTGATAAATGCAATGCGTTGTTTTATTTTTGGGTATCTCAGATTTTAATTTGCTATATTTTTTTTGTATTAAGTTTTGGGCTTTATGACATACTCTGATTTTATGTTTATTAAAATATTTTTTCATATTTTCTGATAGGTTTTGGATGTAAGGAAGGGACATATAAGTGGGTTTTTCTTTGTTTTGTTTTATGTTAATTTCCGGTTTTTCACTACAGATGTTAAGACGGGTTGAAAAAATTTTTTTTATTAATTTAGATGGGTAACTATTTTGTTCTAGAATGGTTTTTGCTTTTTTTATTGCTTTTTGTCGGAAATGTTCATCAGACAGTTTAATTGCCCTGTCTGCCAAACCTATTATGACCGATTTTTTTTGGGATAAGGGGTGATTAGAGAAGTAGTTCATATACCTTCCCGACCATGTATTTTTTGTATACCATTCGGTTTTTAAAGTTTGTTGTTGGTGGTATATTGTCATGTCAAGGAAATTACCATACCTAAAGACCATGAATCGTTAATTCTGGAGAGATTCCATAGTTACCATGAAAAACTAAAATTTACTATCGAGGTTGAGGAGAGTGGTGCAATTAATTTCCTTGACATGACAATATACCACCAACAACAAACTTTAAAAACCGAATGGTATACAAAAAATACATGGTCGGGAAGGTATATGAACTACTTCTCTAATCACCCCTTATCCCAAAAAAACTCGGTCATACCAATATTCTTTAGTCCCAAAAAAAAAAAAAAATGTGCTGTATAAATTTGTTGTATATGTTATTATAAAATAAAATAGACTATAAAACAATTAACTTAAAAATAAAATTAATAGATTGTTTCGTAGTAAAAATGTTAATGAATAAATAAAAAATAAGGTACTCTCCTGGGATTTGAACCCGGGTGTGGGTGACTGCGTGGTGGAGCCCTCGACCACTGGACCACTTCTGGTCTGATAAGGTTTTATATTGAACTGTTAATAAATGAATCAATCATCTTTCTCCCTAAATTTTAAAAATATCATCTTTAGGAAGTGAGGTTACGAATCCTCATTTAAAATGTAAATAAACATGATGCTAAGTTTTAAGTTTTAACAATTTGTGTTGTCCAAATTACAGTATGTCTTTTGTGTTGTAAAACTTCTATGTTTCTGTTTTAGGTAAGCCATTTTATTTTTTAAACATTAATTGACAGATGTATAAGAAAAAAAAATTTTTTTCCTACTTTTAGTTTACAAGATGCTTAGAAAAAGGCCGAAGTGGCCGAAACGTCAGTAATTAAAACAATTATGAAACTAGTATAGTGTTTCTCTACATTACATAGAACCAAATACCCGAGAGAATTCCAAATATATACAATATATATATATATATATATATATATATATATATATATATATATATATATATATATATATATATATATATATATATATACATTACTACGATGACCACCTGGGATCTAACTGAAAACAATGATGCTGCTACAAAGGAGTATGTTATTAAAGAAGTACACTAACTAACCAAATTGCAAAACACTTGAAAGCATTCGTATCATAAAGACTTCTCTTGATGATTATTACGAATACGGAAAACGATGTTTTTAATGAATAAGCCTAGTTTATAACTATAAGTTTGAAATTCAATATGTGGTTAATTTAATAGTAACCTTAACCAATATACATATTTCGATAGGAAAAAAGGTATTACAAAATATACTGTTTTAAACTACCTATTTCTGATATCTAATTCATCAATCCATGATTTACATTGATTTGGGGGATAGGGGTTCCCGAGAAATATGTGGAATCAACAGAAATATGTTTGCGCTAGGTAAAAACTACATTTTTATGTCGTTTCATACTAAAATAAGATCGTATTATATCCTGGTTTTCACAGATTACGTCATCAAATATGAAATTTGAGTTTGGCTTTGCATCGCATGGTTCCACAATATCCTTTGTATCGCCTAAAGTGTAATAACCACGACCTTTGATTGGTGTAAAAATTTCATATTTGGGTTCATACAGCGACTCTGAATATAAGTAAACATTTTCAAAGCGCAATCCTAAAGGGAGTGTAAGCAAAGTACTCATAACTTCTGTTTTTTCGCAATAAGAAGGTCCTATTAGCAATCCACGACAATATTGGGAACAAAGAACGGTGCCGGCGTCTCACATTCTTCCCTATATGGACGGATCCAACCTTTACATCATGATCATCTATTTCTAGTTTCTGTTTAATCTTTATAAAACGCATTGTTGAAAAAAAAGATATTTATATTGGACACTCGACTTTAATATTCATTCAAATGCGTTCCATCAAACGAAGTGGACGTTTTCGACATTCAATTAAGATTGGGGGTGGCATGGTGAATTCTTTAATTAATAAGCTTTCGTCGTTTGAGTTACATCTGCCCGAGTACCAATATGGTGAACTCGGCACTAAATTTACAAAACCACTAGCGGGAGGTGATTTAGGAATTAACCCAATTAACCCATTAGATGCAGTGTGTAAGAAAAACGATATAGCTTATTCAAAAAACGAAAATAATTTAATTTCACGTTATCAAGCCGATCACGATCTTGAGCAACGGGCTTGGGAGAGAGTAAAATCAAACGATGAAGGCGAAGCAATGTTTTGGCATGGGTGTTTGGATGCTGTCAGTTAAAATGAACTGTTCCAAGGAAAAGTGACGTCGCGGTAGTAGATCTGCGAAAGGGAAACGTACATGTAAGCACAAAATAATATCCAGGGATCAGGGGATCCATTGGATTGCCGTTGCGACAACCCATTCGGACTGAATTAGCTAAAGTTGGTGGTAAGAAATTTGCTGAAACAGAGATATTTAATGCATCTAGAGCAGCTATGACTGCGGCACGGAAATTAGTAAAAGCTTAATAACGCGATCTAACTAGTAAAAAGGCGAAATTTCTAAGAGTGTTAGTAATATCAGGTTCTTCCTAGTAACAAGAGATTTGCAACCCATTGGGTGGCATCGGGGAAGGATGATTCAGAAGTTACATATTATGACAGTTTCGGTGATTTACCACCTCCAAGTGAATTGGTTCGATATCTGCGAATGAGTCGGGAAGCAGCAGAAGAAATTTACTATACATACGATCGTCAGCAGAAATTCGGAACAGTCTGGTGCCCACATCTATGATTAAAGTTCCTCTCTTAGTTGTAAAAAACAATACGTTGTTAACCTCCCAAATGGATCGGGATGGTTATAAAAAGACAATGAAGATAAAATATTTTCAATAGCACTCAGTAACAACATGCTGTTATGCGAAATAAAAACAAAACACATTATAGATTTTATGGGAGAAAACTGCATTGGTAAGATGTTGGTATTTGATCGTATATTGTTAACAATGGGCAACTAAAAACATGAATTAACCTTTCAAGTAGACATTATGAAAGTGTGCATAATACGTGTTGATTGTAATATTATCTTTGGAGCTTACCTTAACTCATACTCGCTCACTGTCATATTTTATTCGAATTCGATAGCGATGTTGAACCGGGTTATAAAATAACAAAAGAACCTGTAAACCTTATTTATTTGCCTTTAAAGCATGATAGACATTAGTTTATTGACATCACTCTACTACTCTATCTTGGACATAACGGTGATCTTATCGATTTGCATGAAGGGAAGATTATTACTAAACTGGAATTAAAGATGCTAATATAAGAATGGGTTTTCGTTACAGTCGTCACACGTACATGTTTTTTTCGATACGTCAAATAATGGCAAAACTTAATAAAAAGAAACAAATTGCTAAAGCCGAGACCATTCACGATTCTAACCTTAGATCAATCTCTCTGCAAAAGATCGTAGATTTCTTCAAAAGATCGTAGATTTATTTAGTCCGTTGGATTGAAAGTACGAACCCAACGAAAATGATAGCAACGGGTGAAAAAATTGAGGTTTTTACTGAACCTATTTTCGATAATTCCATCATAACCCAGCAAGAACACACATATAAAGCCTACGGATCTCCTAAATTCCAAAATTCCGATGAAATTCGTGTTCCAGTAAAACTTCCAAGGCATAATTTTGGATACATCGAAGAGCTACTTCTAGATCGAAGTATCTAACAATTCATTATCTTATCTATTCGACGAAATTCGATATGAGATGGATGGTGAGAAAGTCGCAGTTTTCAGAAATTCGGGTATAACTACAACCCTTAAAGCAATAGTTTCCTTTGGAAGTACACAGCTGAAATCCCATCTAACCTGTGATTGGGGCTTAAATGAAAAAAATCAACATATTGTGGATTCCACTGGTAAAGTATTTTCTAGTAAATTACCGCTTAAATATCTAATGGGTTTTTTCGAGGATTATACGAACGGGATTTTTAATATCAAACAGGAAATGATTATAATACGTACTTTTAGCGACTATTATATTGGAGAAGTTTAAATCCATATTAAAATTGACGAAATGGAGTGAAAAATTCGCTACATTATTCCTGAGGATAGGCAGAAGCTGAAAATATTGTCACCCATTAATAAAAGTGGTAGTAATGCAAATATCTAAATGGCTTATCGAATGTGGGATCTTTACGAGCTTCCCATTCTCCGACAAACTTCTTCCGACGTTTGGGCCATAAGATCTAGCACAAGTCCCGAAAAACCTCGTTATTGGATAATCGAATTTCAGAATAATGGACCCGAGTTTTAATTTTTTTGGCCGTTTCAGTGCAAAATAGCGCGGTGGGCAGTTATATTGAGAACAGAAAGTCCGCCCTTCCCCTTTTTTTTCGGATCATTAGGAATACCAAATCGAAATTTGGAAGTGTAAAAGGCATAAAATACTACTTTTTGAGCAATAATAGAAATATCAAAATTTTAAAATGACGGTCATTTTGATTTTCTTTTAATTATTGAATGGGCGTCTTACGATACACTATTTGAAACATCTCTAAATTCCCTATTTATAATTCGAGTTTTATATTTTACTAATATATTTTAATTAAAATTTATTTTAGTTTTGCAGAAAAACTATAGATTGAAAAGTTTGTTATTAAATCTTTAGTATCTTATATCTACTAAAATAGTAATGTTTATTAATTTATACTTGCGTAATACATAAGTCTATAGGTACTTATATACCTGCCCTACCATTTTGTAAGAAGGAATCTTTGGGTATAACTTTCTTTACATAATATGACCTACATAGTCAATAAGTATAAGTGTCAGGTTAAGAATTAAATAACATTCATTTAATGCGAATGCGTTGTTACAAATAAAAAAATACTAAGAAATTAATTACCATTACGAAGTAATACGATTATTTAAAAAAACTAAACGCTGTCCTAAAATAGGTAAATCCAGAACTAATTAATAAAACTTTAATTTAATAAATTTTGAAAATGTGCCTCTTGGACTTCTTGGCAAATAAAAATTCGATTCACAAATTCTTCCCTCACATTTACACAGAGTCGACTTAATATGTTAAATCTGTATACACGTATTTGTGTTTGCTCCCAACCTGTCTAAGTTTTTAACATTATAAAGGCCGTTTTAATTAGTGTTTATAACACTAGTAGTTAAAGAATGTGTATCAATTCTCTTTTTTACGTCTTGAGTTGAATCTTCCCGTACTTTAAGTGCATTTTGTCAGTTTGTTATAATTGCAGTCAACTGAGCAGTTTATAGTTTTATCACGTTGATAAAATGACATGCGGAAAAATACTTCTGATGGCATTCCTAAGGAAATTCTAACTAAAATTTGCAAATAGCAATCTGAAGAAATCTTTCATCGGTTAAAATTGCATTGGATGTATGAACGATTTAGGAAAGTGGAGGACAAACTTTCCGATTTTATGAAAGAAGTAAGCAAAAAATCAAACAAAATTAATGCCTTAGACTTGAAAGTGGAAAACAACGAGAAGTACAATCGTTTAAATAATTTAAGAATTTACGGAGTAAAAGAAGACAGCGCGGAAAATCAAGAAACGCTTATAAGTTCCATATTCACTTTATTTAAAAATACAATGGAAGTTAAAGTGCACACTTCGACAGGTGTCATAGAACGGAAAAATTCCAAAATTGCAGGGATCGACCAGTTATG
The DNA here is from genome assembly GCA_030620095.1 of Kuschelorhynchus macadamiae. Taxonomy (NCBI): domain Eukaryota; kingdom Metazoa; phylum Arthropoda; class Insecta; order Coleoptera; family Curculionidae; genus Kuschelorhynchus; species Kuschelorhynchus macadamiae. Next base: position 14,598 of record JAUTXW010002635.1, read on the forward strand.
GTTAGATTTGTCTCATATTGTGCGTTCAAATATCTATGAGAATAAAAAGATGATAAGAGAAGAGTTAACTCCATTTAGATTAAATTTAGTCAAGCAAGTAGTTGATAAACATTGGATTTCAAATGTCTGGACTCAAAATAGTAAAATATTTATTTTAAAAAATAATTATTATTTCTGTGTTGAGTGCAGTGATGATTTAAAATCTCTGTCTGATATTTTATCGTACCTTGTGGATATAATGGTGTCTTGTTTTTTTTTGCGGCCATTGTTCTTAGAGGCGAATGGTTTATAATAAACATGATATTTTCACAACATTAATACTTTTTAAATGTTTAGTTTGATATTTGCAATTTTGGACATTTTTATTTTTTGCGAGTTAAGGAATATAGGTATTTTGGTTCGGATTGTATTTTCTGTTTTTTGAAACATGTAAATGTAGTTGAAAGTACCTGGGAATATTAAAATATTTTAATTTTTGGTCTGATTATAATAATAAGGGAATGTGAATGCACTTTGTTTTTAAATTTTCTTGCATTTTATGTCGTTAATAGAGAACTATGATATCATCGAGGATGGAACTGATGACTCTCTGTCTGGATTTTTGTTGGGTTATTAATATATAAGATCAATTTTGAATAAGTTGGCTGACTTAAAGGATCTAATTTATACTAATAATTTTGATACTATATACATTTCAGAATAGTGGCTATCCGTTGATGTCCCAAACTTGGCGGTTTTTATACCTGGTTATGCTCTTTTTAGACAGGACCGCTTAACAGGTAGGATATGGAGTGATTATATATGTCAAAATTGTTTTTACATTGAAAAGTTCAAATTAACTTATAAAAGCTCTCAACTGGGTATTGAGATGGTTTGGTTAGATGCGAAGAATAGCAAAAAGAGTGTGAGTATTGGATGTGTTTACCGCCCACCAGGAGTAAATTATAGAGTATTTGAATGTTTGGAAAATCTCATGGCCGATTTTTCAATTTCCTCGGATATTCTTATATGTTTGATATAATTTTTTTAAATCCGACAACACCGGATTCAAAATATCAAACTACCTATAGTAGAACTAACCCACTATAGTTTTAATATTCGCCAGGTAATCTCTAGGCCTACACGAGTTCCATTTGCTACTGCTACATTGCTGGATTTAGTTTTAGTAAGCGATCCTTCGTTGATAGTTCGATCAGATGCAGTAGATGTACATTATCTATCAGATCATAAACGTGTTTATTGTATTTTAGACTTGCCGAAAAATAGACAAAATCAAGAACAATTTGTTTATTGCAGAGACATGAATAATATCAATATCGCTGAGTTTCATGTAGCTGCTTCGGACACAGACTGGGGCGCTGTTTTTCGGGTTGCCGATAATAATGAGAAAATTATAAACCTATATGATATGTATGCGCCTGTAAGAAAAGTACGTCTGACAAAAAAATGTTCTCCTTGGATTGCGCCTACGATTAAACGTACGATGCGATTTAGAGATAACGCACCATGAAAATTTTGAAAGTCCTTAAAGGATATAAATTTCATTGTTTTGCAATCTCAGTCAAAATGGCCTTTTTATAAAAATATGCGTAATTTTGTGACTGCTTCAATACGGCGTCAAAGAAAGGCCTATATGAACACAGAATTAAAAAAGAATCAGAAAAATTCTAGGGCTCTTGCTCTTTGGAATATCTTAGATAAGCTTAATGTCATAAAAACGTAATAACGATAAAACGATTCTTGACGAGTTTTTGGACGCAGGAAAAATTAATAATTTTTTCGTAACACGTACTTTATCGAGTCATCAAACCTAGATTACTTTATCAGAATCAAGAAAAATGGTCTAAAAACAACGGATTACTTTTGAATCCCCTGAAAACGACAGCTATTATATTTGGCAACGAAAAAAAGAAACAAAACCTCAAATTGAAAATAAAATTTTCCTGGATGATACAACTATTCAGTTTAAAGATAATTGTAAACATCTCGGAGTTACTTTTGATCAAAATATATCATTTAGTTTGCATGTTGATAATATCTTAAGAAATGCATACGGAAGACTAAAATCTATTTTAAGTATGTGCTAGATGTATAGACTAAACTAAAATTAACAGAATCAACTATATTATCCCTTCTTGACCACCACGACGTTGTCTATGGGCCCTGTTTGACAGGTCGGGATCGCCAACGGTTACAGGTTATGCAAAACACTTGCATGCACTATGCTACATGTACAAAGCGATGGGACCATATTACACCTTCATTTACTGAGTTTGGCTGGCTAAAATTAGACAAACGGCGTGCTATACATTATAGCTGTTTTGTACATAGAATAATTCATATAATAACGCCAGATTACCTTTATCAAAAGTTAGCTTTTGCTGAGAGCTTGTTTCAGAGTGTCCGACGAGTGCCTCATTTGTCCCATATTCCACTGCATACCACCGCTGCCTTTAAGGGTTCATTTACTTATAACTCTAGTATATATTTTAATACGTTGCCTAATTATTTAAAGTTAATTACAAATTTTAGTTTCTTCAAATCAAAACTTAAGGACTATTACTCTAATTCATGGTGTCCACAGTTTCATCCCCGAAATATAAATAAACAAATCATATTTTTAAAAAAATGTTTTTGTTATTTTTTTAGTGTTAGTTAAGAGTACATGTGACAATTTAGAATAAATAATTAAACTTCTTTGCTTTATTTATTTAAATAGTTTAGTAAATATTATAAGGTCACATGTAAACATTTAGGGATATTAGTGATAACATGCATATACAAATATTTGTAATAATTTTTCAGGTTGGGCTGAAACAGACTTGGCTGAGCCCCGCCTTAATAAAGACGTTTTGAATTTGAATTTTGGAAGGCCTGTTCCATTACATACGCTCACGATTCTACGAAGAAGCACAGCTATGGACTCTGGTTGTATCTTTCAAATAACAGATGTAATATAACCCCAAAGGAAGAAATCTAGAGGGGTTATATTGGGCGATCGCGCAGGCCATTCTATTGGTCCGCGACGGCCAACCCAACGATCAGGATAAGCATCGTCTAAGTAATTTCTAACATCGGGAAAATAATGTGGCGGGGCATCATCTTATTGAAAAACAATATCTCCATTAAATTCATTGGGATTTAGCTTGGCCACTTCAGCAATTGAAGGTTGGATGGTATTTTGGAGCATATTAAGATAAAGTGGACCGTTTAAATTTTCCTCGAAAAAAACGTGGGCCTATAATATGGTTTCCCATAATTCCAGCCCAAACATTATTTTTATATGGGTACTGCGTATGCCCTTCTCGAAATAGCCGGGGATTTATATCACTCTAATATCTACAATTTTAGGTGTTCACTTTACCATTTAGAGAAAATGTGTTTTCATCGCTAAAGTAGATTTGCTTTACATAATCAGGATTTCCTGTAATGTTTTCAGAAATGATCTAGCCAAATTGCATTCCTCTCTCTGGGTCATCCTCCTGTAGTTGGTGTACAATTTTCATTGTATATGCATGAAATTTATTTAATTTTTTAATCCTTTTAGCAGAAGAATTAGAAACATTGCACGTTTCTGCTACCAGCTTGATGGGTTGTTGTGGACTTATTACCATTGCACCTACGACGTGCATTTGTTTTTCTTCGGAAATTTGGTCTTCCAGTTTTGGGGCATTCTTTACACTTCCAGTTTGTCGAAATTTTGAAACCGGTTGTTTTAAATATTTTCGGCATATTCGGCGATTCTGGAAAACACTCATTAAATATACGCACTGCCGCATGAACATACCGATTGGACTAATTATTGCTTCACATTTATCAACTATCAGCTAGACTACGGGTCATTCTTGTTTTATAACAATTTACATTAAACTAAATCACAGTTATAAGCAAATACTACGTCAAAAAGGCAGCGTCAGTGACACGTCAAAAACATTTTAACTTGATTTGATTTACCTTGTTGAGCGAAATAAAAGACACTTCTCAGTCAGAAAATTTATTATTATGATTTTATTGAAATAATATTTAACACATTTTTAATTAATCAGTATTTTTCCTGTTTCTTTATATGTAAAATATTACCATTATAAAGTAAATCGATAAAATGATACAAAATTTGGAAAATTAATATGGCGAAACTTTTAAATTATAAGTAAGTTTAGAAAAACCTTAATGCCATTTAAAAAAATTGTACTCTTATTTTAAAAATGTATCGTTGCTTCTACGATAATAATTTTTCAGGAGGTTTACTCCAAAACTAATTTTAATTGTATTTGAAATATCACTAGCCTCTATATTGAAATAAGTTAGTAAAAAATGTCAAAATTAGGGAAATGAATAGAGAATTTGGAGAGTTTTAAAATTGTGTATCGTAAGACATTTATTTTAATAAAAAATAAGATTCAAAATGGCACTAACCCGATATTTTGAAAATTTGACCTCTTTTTTTAATTTTATTAAAAAATAGTACTTCATGCTTTATATAATCCTTCGAAACTTCGTTTTAAAATTCCGAACGGTTCGGATAATGAAAGGGGAAAGGGCGGGCTTTTTGTTGTCAATATAACGAGCCGCCATTTTGAACTCATTCCGTAAAAAAATTAAAACTCAGGTAATGAATAAAGAAGTTAAGGCCGGTATCAAATGATGTATAGTAAGACCCCCAAAAACAACAAATAGAATATTTTAAAACCTATTAAACTGTGTATGGTAAGACCCCTATTCCATTTAAAAACGGTGCTCAAAATAGCGCTAAAACGCCATTTTAAAATTTTGGCATTTCTATTTTCGTTTAAAATGTAGTATTTCGCACCTTGTACACTCCCTTCAGATTTTGTCTTGATATTCCGAACGGTTCGAAAAATATAAGGAGGGAGAGCGGATTTTCTGTCATTAATATAACTAGACGCAATTTGGAACAGAATCCGCAACAAAAATTAAAACTTAGGTATTGAATAAAGAATGATACATCAAATGATGTATCGGAAGATAAAAAGGTGTTCGAAATAGCGCTTTTTACATTTCTGTTTTTGTTGAAAAGTTAGTATTTTACGCCTTCTACACTCCCAAATTTCGTTTTGGTGTTCCTAATGGTTCGAAAAATAAAGGGAAGGGCGCACTTTCGGTCCTCGATATAACTAGTCGCTATTTTGAAGTTAATCTACAAAAAAATAAAAACTGGGTGTACAATAAAGAAGTTCAAGCCCTATCAATTGATGTATCGTCGCCATTTTGACATTTCTGTTTTGGTTCAAAAAATAGTATTTTACGCCTTGTACACTCCAAATTTTGTTTTCCGAACGGTTCGGAAAATAAAAGGAAGGCGGAGTTTTATATATATATATATATATATATATATATATATATATATATATATATATATATATATATATATATAATTCAATTTGTTTCTTAAACCCGATATATATTAATTGGACTTCTTTCTTGGGTATAGGTTTATTTGCAAAATCAAACAATGGAATTAACTTGACGATTCGCCTATCATAGTAGACTTTCTCAAAAATCGCTCATTCCTATATTTTTTTTTTTGGTATGTAAAGCTTTCCTTTCCTATCTACAATGCATTTAAAAAACATTTAGTAGTCTAATTATAAAAAGACATCTATAACTTTTTAAGGTTACATACCTCGAAAAATGCATGCAAAGATAATTTTTTTGCTATATTTTTTTATTTAAAACCTCAGAGTAGAATCAGACATTCACAATGATATAATACATTTGAAAAATAACGGCTTAGACGAAGTTAAAACTATACTAAAATATCAAATTGTGGTATATTTGAATTCGTGCTTTGTGCTTTTTTCAAGTTTGTGTAATACAGTGGATTTTAATTTTTCAGATAAATGAGATAGAAATTAGTCCTTTGTTTGATAATTTATTAGTTTTTCCGGGAGATGATTTGCATTCGAGGTCTCTTTAACTTTATTAAGGGCTTCAGGATTCAGGAGGCAGGTTCTGCTGACGTTAAAGATATGGCACAGTCAACTAGACCAATCACAACACTTCTTTTTTGTTTGTATGGATGGTGGGAATTGAAATTAAGATATCGTTCAGACCAAGTTTCTTTCGTAAACCATTTAGTTTTTAAATTATTTTCTTTTTGTCTTATTATAGTAACGTCAAGAAAATTTATTTTGTTTTCTGTTTCAACTTCAAAAGTGAACTGAAATTATTGAATGCGAAAAGTAGTTCTTCTATTTTATTTTCTTAAATATCTATATATCTCTTAAAAAAAGTAATAGTAAAATTCAATTTTTCGAGAACTTCCTCTTCTTGGTATTCCATAACTATTTGTGCGATTGTAGAGGAAATAGGTGAGCCCATAGCACATCCATCAAGTTGTTGATAAAATTGATTTTTGTATTGAAAATAATTATTTGACATAATAAGAGTTAAGGCTTTTAAGAATTCAGGCTGAGTTAGAGTTGTAAAATTTGAACCTGATAGGTTCCCTATTTACAATATTAAAAACTAAAATTCCTAAAAATAAAAATCCAATCTCGTATATGAAATTATTTGTTTAAACTGCCCTATGAAATATATTGGTATGACAACCCAACTCTTAGAAAATGGAATAAAAAGGCATAAGTATACAAAGAATGCATCTACTGGATTACACAAACATGAAAAAAGCACCAAGCACGACTTTAATTTTTCTGAAACCAAAATAATTGATGAAGAAAATCTGTATCAGAAATTAATTATCAAAGAAATGATTCATATAAAAAAGAAAAAAGGCAGTAAATGACAAACACGATATAAAAAATGTAAGTCAAATATACCACAACTTGATATTTTAGTATAGTTTTAACTTCGTCTAAGCCGTTATTTTTAAAATGTAGTATATCATGATATAATAAACAGAAGGTATGATATCTAGACGGTCTCAATTGCGTCCGGTTCGCGCAGTGACGTCATTGAGTGCGTAGATTTTTAATTTGCTTATGGAGATGCATGTCGTTTCTAGCGTTTAGACATTATATTACCATTTTTTTCAATTAAAAAAGCTTTTCTAACGGAACGTATGTATATGTATATATATATATATATATATATATATATATATATATATATATATATATATATATATATATATATATATATATATATATATATAAATATATATATACATATATATATAAGTCACTAAAATAAAAAACTTATGACATGGTAGCTATATATTTAGTTAATAAAAATACAAAAAACACGCTAAAGAAAGAGTTAAGGTTGTATAAAATCCAACAGTATTTCTTTTTATACTATTATTTTGTTATATATCTTTATATTTAGTTCAACTTAGAACTAAAAAATGCTATAATATCTACGTTTTTTGATAAATACAGGGACGTAACTAAGTACCATTTGAGGGGAGGAGGTCTAATTAAAAAAAAAATGCAGGTATGAGAGGGAATAAAAGAACACACACTAAACAATTTTAACTTTTATGAGCACAAGCTACCGTTTGTTCCTATATTATATATAATTATATAAAAAAAGAAAATTTAAATAAAATAGAGCCTTATTCTAGTTGGAAATTTTTTAAATTAATTAAATAAAAAATTAAAAATGTCGACTTTTTCATCTAGATTTATATTGTTGTCTTTTTTGAGATATATATATATATATATATATATATATATATATATATATATATATATATATATATATAAAGAGAAGGGTAGTCTTGACCGACTAGTTGAACAACAAGTAACCTAATTATTGGGGTATCGGTCCTAATTTAGGGCTAGATTTAAATTGCTTTTAAGCTACGCCAAGCTTTCGGTAATGATTATTACCTTCTTCAGGGTGGTTTGCAATTAGTATCGATAACTTCTTGCGAAAAACAAACACACTTTGACCTTAACATTAAGATTAGATTTTACATACTGGCTACATATATATATATATATATATATATATATATATATATATATATACATATAGTCATCTTTAACAAAATGCGTTGAGCATATCCGCGCTAAATTTGTATCAAATTTAGCTTTGCGTGTCCATTCACGTATTCACAATATTTTGTGTCTTAAGGGAAAGTAAAAAACCTTATATTCCTATCAAAATTCTTTGCCTGATTATCCCCGTCACAGCATCTCTCAAATTTATTGTTGTTTGATTAACTAAATACAAAACAGGACACAGAAATCCGTTATATAACATATATAACATATTTAAGCATCAACTGAAAATGCTCTGAAATCATATGACGGGAGGTCAATGACAGACGTAGCAGAGCGATGCGCGATATCATACCTTCGCTTTATCGGTTTATCGGTTTATTATATCATGGTAGTATATCATTGTGAATGTCTGATTCTACTCTAAGTTTTAAATAAAAAAACATAGCAAAAAAATTATTTTTAAATTCCTCAAAAAAACGAACTACGATAAGAACACTTTCTTACCTAAAGTTGTGTCGTGAGTTGCCCGGCAAACCACTAACTTGCTACCTATCAATCAAATATAAATAAATCAATAACATGCATTTTTCGAAGTATGTAATCTTATTTTATTAATTTTATAATGTTTTTTTGTAAATAGTATAACATTTTAAATTAGTTTTAAAAAAATTGTAGATGTCATTTTATAATTAGACTACTAAATGTTTTTTAAATTAATTGTAGAGAGGAAAAGAAAGCTTTACATACCAAAAAAAAAAGGGGAATGAGCAATTTTTGAGAAAGCCTCTATGATAAGCGAAACGTCAAGTTAATTCCATTGTTTGATTTTGCAAATAAACCTATACCCAAGAAAGAAGTCCAATATATATATATATATATATATATATATATATATATATATATATATATATATATATATATATAAGTGAGTCGTTTTTATTTCCAAGGTGCGTATACTATATTCCTATTTTAACATTTTATTATAATAGTTTTTAGTGTGTCAATCAATGTTTTATAGTTTTGTATTTATTGTAGGCCAATAATATCCTTTTGAAAAAGCTCTCTATGAAGCGCGAAACGTTAAGGAAATAAATAATTCTTTTAAGAAAATAAACCAGTACCCAAGAATTTTTAACAAAAAAATATTAGACATGGTTTAAGAAAACGCAAAAAAAAAGAAATATATATATATATATATATATATATATATATATATATATATATATATATATATATACCATACACTGCTTTGTCAGCCCGGCGCCGGCACATACATACATGCATACACGTATTACCTAAATAGTGTGTAAAACGGGTTTTACCTTTTTCTTACCTCATCAGAGGAGTTAATATAATTAATATTAATAATAATATAAATAATGATAATAATAACAGTAATATAAAAAAAATTAAAAATCGGTAAATTGGTTTTACTCGGAACATCCCTCGGTAGGAATTCTTCCTTTAGCACGTAATTTATTAATAATGTACACTACATATATAAATTATGCTATATTTCAATCCCTTAATAAAAAGAAGTGTCCATTACGAGTAAAGTTCCGGGAAAAGCCAAGTTACAGATTTTTTTATTATATTACATACCTATATGTGGGTTGATTTTCTAAATAGAACTTTTTATACAAGATATATGTTTGTACAGTGCAGTTGGTAAGTTTAAGGATTATAGGGGAGAGGACCATACCTGAAAAAAAAAACGAAATAGGTATATCTGAAAAAATGTTAATATTTATAACTTGTAACCCTTGATTTTCTTAAAACCAAGATACAAGATTGCTACGCTCTTATTTAATAATAATAATTATTACTGTTTTATTTTAAATTGTTTCAATCACAAAAAGGTATCAAGATTACAGCTCGTGGTCAACAGAGCGTGCAATGTAGAGGTCCTAGCTCAATTAACCCGGAGAGTAGGGCGTGGGAAAACTTAAGAAATCCTAAAGAAATAAAAAGAGAGAAAGAAAAAAAAATGAGCGCCACCAATTTATTACGACTTAAATTGGAAAGCCCCTTGATTTTCGCGGCACTTGCTTCCTCTTAATACTTTAAAAGAAATTTTAATAAAATCTAAAAAGTTATTCGGACAGACAAAAAGAGTGAGCTAAATAAAACACACAAATAAAGTTAAAAAAAAATCTATTTATCCGTTACGGTATAAACGAAAAATATAAACAATAAGTGTGTTATCAGTTACGGTATAAAAGAACAAAAGTAAACAATAAGTGTTACCAAATCCAGCAGCACCTGGAAGTTCTGAAGCGCTCCTAACTTCAAACTAGGCCCGTGACATGGGATTAGTCCCGAGTCTTGAAGTTCAGTCCGTGACTTGAAATTATGTCTGTGACTTGCAGTTGCAATTAGCCCCTGACTTGAAATTAGGACTGTGACTTACAGTTGGCCCCTGACTTGAAATTAGGACTGTGACTTACAGTTGGCCCCTGACTTGAACCGTATAAAAACAAAGATTTTCTAGAATTTTTTATAGTGATTCAAAGTCTATAACGAAAACCCAAATAATTTTAATTAATTCAAAAAATCCCCAAAAGGTTTCTACTGATTCAAAATTAACTGAAATGTCAGAACAATAATTTAATTTTAAAAATTTAGTACTACCGAGAAGTATAAAAAAAATATTTAATTAATTTCAAGACACTAATCAGAACTTTTCTTTAAATAAATTAAAACCGCAAGCAACAAAATAAAAAAAATACAATAAAATAATTTGAAATGAAATCACTAAAGATACCATCAATAAGCACAAAATACCCTGATGGGTATCGAAAATTCAGTCGAAACGTTGTGTCAATAAATCCTACAAATCCACAAATACAAACTAAGACCGAAAAGGAAAATTCTAAAATTTACTTTATTAAATATAAACTCAATAACCAGCGTTAACACTAAAATAAATACAAGGTTTCGACTGAATCCGAATGATTTAAATTAGCAATACGTAATAAAGTAGAAATAATTCTAATACTAAAAAAAAAAATTAGGCCCTGATGATGACCTAAAATTAATCGAAACGTTGGGTAAGAAAAATATAAACGCATTATTATAACTGACTCCAATAAAACTAAATTCAATTTACAATAAATAAATTTGTAACAAAATCGATTACTATAACAATTTCCCGTATAAAATAAATAGAAAATTTAGACTGACCTCGGCTAATTTAAATAGAAATGAGAACAAAATAAAAAAAAAGCAAAATCTTAACAAAAGAAGGTATGTATAGACCTGAAGAATAGCAAATATTTAAGCGAAACGTTGTGAGAATACTTACAAAAATATAGATATAATAAGGCAGCAATAAGAAAAATCAAAAGGCACAAATATATTTAAATTATAATATAACCAGCTTAAAAAAAGGGTTTTATTTAACTAATTATTTTCCAGCGGAAAATCAAAATTTGTTAATCTGTTTATTATCTATTAAAAAGAACGAATGCAGTAATCAAATCATACTATTCAAGCTGCTAAAATATTGTGGTTTTATTTTAAAATAAAATACAGCCAATTTACGATCCACAAAATATGGTTAATATAATAAGAAAATTAATCAAATTACTGAGGTAAAAGATGTTCGACGAAATTCAAACTAAAAATGTGTCTTCGTATGAATTCGTTACACTTGCATTTAATATTTAAGATTTCAAAAAAAATATATAAAAACTAGCCCCTGTTGCATCAAAAAAATAATCGTCTCACCCGAGCAAAAGTTAATTCCAAAAAGAAAAAGAGAAAAGTTACCAAATTACGAAATCGAAAATCAAGCAAAATTTAAGAAAAAAAAATCCTTTTCAGGATAAATGGTATTAAAGCAAATTACCTATCCAATAGGGTCACTCAGTTCTAGTCAGAAAGTGGTTTCACGTGCCAAGTACAAGGGCATGGAAAATGGGGGTCTGGTCCAATCTTCAGGTAAAATCCTCTCTTAGAGCGAGTGCAAACTATAATGTGCCCGAAAAACTATTGCGGTGTTGAGGAAAAATCCCGCTAGCGGATTTCCAAGATTTTCCTGGATTATTTCCTCAGACTCGCGCTGAAGACCTGTGGGTTATCTGCAGGTGACCAGAAAAGTGAAAAATGTGTTCCCCCAGCTTCCTTTCCATCTAGAACTTTGGTTAACTAAGCTGGCGGAATACCATTGCACATTGGCTAGAATATGTCAGGTGCTAACAACCTTGCCAAAAGAGCACATAGTAGAATAAAACAAGGATATGATTATGGGGGAACTGCACGCAGTATTATGGATCATTTGCAAGTCTTCCGCCGCTGCAATATTATGTTAAAAGTGTAAGAGATATGTATTAGCTTCAATGTGATTTTAATAGTGAAATATGTACAGTTGGGCGCTAAATGCGAATTTTTATGAAAAAATCAAATCTAGAATTATAAAATAGAAGTAGATTTGTCCATTTTCGACCATTTTTTGACCAATTTTTGACGCAAATGCCTTTGCATATATTATTTTTTTCCACAAAATGGCTCTTTACCGCCTTACATTGATTCTTTTTCTACGTAACTGCAAAATTTGAAATGGTAAATCGTACTCATGTCTTTGTATTTCTGCAGCGCGTGAACCCTTTTGAACCCATTTTTAACCGAAATGTAATTTAAATTGCCTATACATAACACATTTTTTTTAGGTCGGACGTGCAGAAAGTGTTTTCTAATATGTAGGTACCTTTTCATCTTACTTTGAACTCGACTAGATCTTGTCTCTGGTTTTTCACTTTTTGCGTGCAGTTCTCCCTTAACATGTTAGACAAGAAAAACGACTCTCCATTGGTTGAGAAAGATACAGGAAATAATGCAGGAATACACTTGGCAACAGCGAAAAAGATGCCTGCGCTCTTGATATGAGGAAGTACCGGATGGAGGGTGTCAAGAATAAGTTAATATGGAAGTCTTAGCCTAATAGATCCGAAAAGTTCCGAGACGACGCAATAATAACATTGACAGAAACAACTAACCCGAAATTTAAAAGCAACGCCTAGGCGAAAGGGAAACGTAAATAAACTAATAATATTTAATTAATTACTCTAGTAATAATGGAAAAGGACCACTCAGAAAGGTCAAATATTAGTCCGGAGTAGAGTACCAAAGAGTCAAAAAAATGATGTGCTAATGCAGGAGTAGTTAAATGCCACAAAAATGAAACGTAAGTTGAGTTTAATTTAATAGAATTTTCTCAACTGTATAAACTCATTATTTAACCATAAAATAGGAATTTATTCACACAATTATTAACTATTTATTTTAGGAAATGCATCAGACGCAGACGTAACGAAATTTCAGTTTATAATAGGCTCCAAGTAATTATGCAACTATGGTCAAAACAAAAGTCGATCTGAATTTCGGAACATCAAACATTGATAGAAATTATAAGAAGGCTGTAGTTTATTTAGTGTCAGGAAAAAAAAAGGTAAGAATATTAATATTGAATCGAGGAATACCTTTGGGTTATTTATGTCTAACTTAAATGAAAATACCTTTATATGTTACATATTCACAGCAAAAGGGAACACAAATAATAAAATGTAGATTTAAGAGAAAGTATAAAGTGGTGTATATATAGTATCTATAGTCTAAAAATAATCCTATGTATATCTGAAAAGAAATATTTATCAAAGCAACCTTTTTTTTCTTTAATACAAGTATTTACAGTTCAATATTAATACATAATATGGACTTTATATCAAAGAATTTATTGGGGTACTAATGATTTGGTTTTTTTTTTACAGCGACAGAAGAGTTATACAAAATATACGCTCGAATCTAAAAATGCAGCATATCTAGCCAAGGAAAACGAAAATCCCAAGACTTGTATAAAGGACTCGAAAACAGGTTTTCAAAATTAATAAAATTTAATTTATATCTACTCTGTAAAATATATGGGAAATAAATAGTTTGTCTAAAATGCTATTTGAAGTTTTTCTTATACAGTATATAATTATTAAATTCGGCAAAATTAAATAAATCCAACAATTATATTTGAACTGATTTTTTTTTGGCGACATCTATGATTCGAACTTGTACCATTTACTGAAAATTATTCCTTTATATCTTTAGTTCAGCTATAGGTACAAAATTAACTACTTATCGAGAGGTGACACTGTGTGTACCGAAATTTGCTGCAAAAGGTGTTGAAATTATATTTTGCTTCAATATGAACCATGTAACCGCTTCTAATAACAAAACTACTAAAATCTAAGTAAATCAAACCAACAAGGCGTACGTATTAATCACTAAATTTAATACTAAAGTAGTCGATTATAATATTAAATTAATCATACAATGAAATGCACGTATAACAAAATTAAACTGTTACAACTTGCCCTTACCACTGCACGCTAAAAGTGCCGGAGTACCAAGCTAATTGATGCTTACTAACTGGAAAAATGATGAATACTGGTGCCGCTCGTATCGAGAATATTTACATCTGATGTATGTCGTAGATAGCATGCGCGTAAATACTGCCCTGCTCAGTGAATCGAGCCCGGAAACAGAAAATATCTCTCAATAACGTCATTTTATTAAAACTGCTGGTTTTACGAAAAAGGGCTTAAAATAATAGGAACATTCTTTTGACATTCTTATAATTAACTAATTTATCATCAGTGTGAGAAATATCTATATAATTTTAATACCGGTTATGCATTTTATGTACGGATAGAAATGCGAGTATAGGCTAGACTGTAAAATAAAATGTTAAATCGGTTTGAGTTCGCGAGAAATGAAGCGTCGATAACGCAGGCATGAATATTTAATGCTGACCAAAGCGAAAAGGTTCAGGAAAATGTCGTTTGCATTTGTCAGTAGAGCTTTACCATTTGACATATGGCTTTTACCCAAAAAGAAAAAAGCGTGGCGTTAAAATTATTTGAGAAAAGTTGCTCTGTGCACGTAGAGATTAAATAGAAATGTAGAGACTTTGTTTTTCGTGCAAATGTTTATTAATAATAAAATTTTGGCCTTAAGCCATCTTCAGTGTTACGTGAAAGCAAGAAAAGAACTTTCTCCTTTTGGTAAATGGGTTAAAATTCAATCAAACTAATACAAATAAAAAACAACCAAAGTTAAATCAGAAGTATAGAAATATAAAAACCATATGTGAAAATCTGCAAAAATATACAAATCAGAGAGAAATTGAATATTTTCTTGAAGTTTTATACAGTTAAAACATTTTTTGGGACGACCACTAAAGCAATGAAATTTGGCCTACTATAGACACGTGTTTCTGACTTAAGGCCTTCATCAGTAAAGTCAATTAGTTGAAAGACGAGTACAACTAGCCAAATTTCATTGCTTACTGGTCATCCCAGAAAAAACCTTTTCTACTATTCTAGTTCTTGCCACGTTAATGTTTTCCTGCTCTCAATTTAATTACTCTTGAGTTATGAGTTTCGCAACAGGTGGCTATATGCTCTTTCGTGGTAATAGAGTATCAAATCCTGCGAAGATTTCGGATGATCTCTTAGTAACCACAAATGTCGGTTTTGCGCCTGTTGATGTGGTTTTGTGTATTAATTTTGGCGCTAGTTGTACTCATCTTTCAACTAGTACTGATGACACTTCATTTTTTAAATTTTTATGTATATAAACACATTTTTTTTCATTCAGTATTGCTCTAGAGATAGGAAGCAGCCTCTAAAAAGAGAAACATATTTTAGGAGTAGCACTAGTTACAACAATCCCTCAAAAAATGCAATTTTTTTTTTATTTCCACAATGTTTAGCTTTTTAATAAACTGCAAAACAGCTAAATTTTAATAAATGGAGGATATATATTTTACAACAACAGTAAAAATACTACAAAATTATTATATCTTTTGCCTATAAACGTCAACTTGAGAAAAGTCTTGATGTACATGGTGTATGTGTATGCCAAAACACATCTTTTATTTACCAACAAAATGGCGGCACACGATAGCGTTGAAATTTTATATGTAACTATAAAATCAAAAAAGGAACATTTTCTTTATCTTTTTACAACATTTTGAGAAAATTTGCGGTTTTCTGTCATTTTTCGAAAATGTCTCAAATTTGGCAGCTAAGATAAACTTTTTTGTATTTGAGTATTTTTTTTCAAACTCACATTTTCCTTAAGGCAGTTATTAAAAAAATCAAATATGTGAAGGAACAGAAATTCGCAATTATAATCCAACTTTATCATGACAGTTAATAGATCAAAAAACTCGCTAACAGGGAATCTGAAATAAACTTATACCAAAAACAAAACTTAAGCATATCTATAAGGAATCCGAAACATCATGTTGTAGCTTTCTTAAAACAAAATATATTGTAATCTGCAATACCGGAATAAAAACGGCTTTGCTTTGTAGTTTATAATAATCATCTACACAGGCCTTCGATTGACCAAATCTCAATATACAGAGTATGTGAAAATATCTCTCCATATATAACAAAATTAATTATCTTGAGGTTTTGTGAAAATTGGAAAACAATAAAATTTGTTTTTATTGTTTAGTAAAACTAGATACAGTTTTACGTAGCTAAAAGGAAAACAGTCTTTAAAAGAAATAAAACATTTTGACTTTTTTTTCTGAAAATGACTGAAAATTTTATTACTGAGATCTACCTATTTATTCTTATGTCTAACATGTCACTTTGTCACTTCATTATACAGGGTGTCTGTAGCAATAAATACAACATTTTTTAATGTTTTGGCTTAACTGTCTGTGAAGGCCTCGGAATACTAGAGTACACGATAGATAAGCAGACAGGGGTGGCTCTGTAATGGTACAGAGCGGAATATTTTTTTATTTATAGATTTTTGTATTTTATTATATACATCCCGTATAATAAATTACCAAAAGTAACGTTTAACCTGTTAAATATCACATCTAAACTTGAACTTGACTTCGAAAATATTTTTAAATAGATTTAATAAATAATAAAAAACAAAATTTTCAAAAAAGTTAAAGAGTAAAACAGTGTATTGTTCCTCTTAACTAGGTATGCAAAGGTTATACCTAGGTCTACCAAATAATAAATGAAAAATTTTGTTTTGTAATTTTTGCAAAAATATAAGTTAAATTTGTTATAAATGTATGTAAAGATACCCTCTAGATTGCATTTGTTCAATCTAAAGCTCTTATAAACGATTACCATAAGTGACAAAGAAACGCCGTTTTAATTTTCGTATTACAGATTAACAGAAAACATGGGAGTTTCGGGTACGTTAAAAATATAATAAATTTTTTGGGATCAGTTTAAGAAAGCAATCAGTTTATAAAAGCAACAAATACAGAATTTTTATTCTCGAGAGATACGAGAGAACTCGAGAAATTCTCGGTGAGAGAAGACCACTCTTTAGTCTCGTGCTGCGAAAGAAAATTGCTCTCTCGTCTCGTCGAGACCAGACGAGACGAGACGAGAAGCGATAATCCAGGCATCACTACATAACATAAAATTAATCAAAGTAGAGAAATGGCTGGACATCGGGCTAAAACCAAACTCGTCGGGAGATACTAAAATGAACTAACTATGGTACCCAATTACAAGAGTCCAAAGGAGCAAAAGGTCGCTAACGTTATTGTCAATAATAAGTTTGCATTTGCATACTAAATAAAAGTTTAATACTAAGGTGTATAAAGAAAGAAGCCCTAACATCTTAGCTGAAGAACCATAAAATATAGTGAAAAAGTTTTAAGACAAACATTCCTTTTAAATTAATTTAATTTTCTTTTAAATTAAATTTATATAATTTGTGTTCATACAGAGTGTTTAATTTTTGTGAGCTGATTTGAACTTTCGTAGTTTAAATAGGATATCATATATATTATTACAGATTATGACAGTGCATTTAAAGCTCAACAATATATGTATATTAGTATAGGCATTGGCTTTATATCCCTATATAGCCAATGGTATAAGTCTGTAATGTTTCGGATATGTTGTTATTTGTCTTTAATTATAAATCAACAGAATTAAAGTAGACTGAAACTGTTTTAAAATTTTGCTAGAGCCAAAAATTTATTTTTTAATGTGCCAAGTTTTCAAAACAATTCCCTTCTTTTTCAGGGGTACTAAGAAAAAGCGATTATTTCGAAAATTTGGCATTTTATAAAAGTAAATGTAATATAGACTTTTTGACCGTATCCTTGTTATTTATTTATAATGTTCCTTCGTTCCAAAGAGCTAGTAAAAAGCAATTCTGTCCGACTAACTTTTATCATGCGATTTAGCGAACCCGCACAAAATATATTTTTTCTTTTTCAAAACTGGTTGCACCGAACAAGGAGCAAAGACTCGATCCCTAAGGAGGCGGCATTTCGAACATATTAGAAATGCGGAGTATCAAAGGAATTTCGGCAACATAACAAATCGAATTTTGATCGAAACAGAAAAAAAGTTCGTAAAAGTTTCATCAATTATTCGTGGATTAAAAATACCATAAAAAAGAATCGGGACTCGAAAAGACAATTGGGAAAATAATTTGTGCTTGACACGGTAAATTTTCAATTTCCTATAATTGATTAATGCATCTTTCTATAATTGATAAAAAAAACCTTTAAAAAAATGGTTAAAAGAAATTTATATTTTTTTTATGACAAGTATGGATTAGAACTGGCCTACAATATTACATTAATACGCAGAAATTATTTGTTACTTATAAAAAAATACTGCCATACAGCCTTACGATGTGCAGTAATACATTAACAAAATGTTTAACCAAATTCCAATATAAGTGAAGATATATCTATATCAAGAATACTTGGTATGTTCTACTCAGATAAGATATAAATTTATTATTTATTTATTTAATAAAAATATACAAAATTACCTTAATAAAAACATTGTTGATTGGCATTCCAATTTTAGGGTACAAAAGGGTTCGAAACCGCCGTGACTACATTCGAAAAGATAAACATAGGTAACTCGGCAAAGGAAAATTTCTTAGTGGCACAATCACGAGGAAATTGATGTTTTCCTTTTCTCCCAGCTATTAATATAGATGGGCGAATATCTAAAAAAAAAAAACAAAATAATAGTAGCAAAACACATAGATCGATCAACCGTAAACGAAAGAAATTAAAAACCAAAAAAGGGTAGATGCGATTTGCGCCTCTGACGTGGAACCATTGTGATTTGCTCCAGAAACTACCCTACGGAATATTATACATATACAACACCTACATATTAAACATTAATTCTCAAAAATATGTATATATATATATATATATATATATATATATATATATATATATATATATATATATATATATATATATATATATATCTGGGAATCTCCGATATTGGTATCGCAAAACTGTGATTATTTGCACCTGTAAGCAAAGCGGCAACCATGTTGCTTACTAAGAAGCTTGTTTGTTTTGCTTCACAGTTTTATCAGTGATCAGTGAGTGTAGGATTAATTATTATAAACGTTTCTGCAGAGTAAACCAATGTATGGACATATATTTCTTATTTTTTCAATTGCTAACTAGCATAATCTTGAAACAAAATTGATTTCGTGCAGCACGTGACCCTGGCAACGACATTGGAGTTTTTAGTTAATTGTGCCTGTCCAACGCTGGTAGAGATTTAACAGTTTTTTTTAAAACACCGCAAAAAAGGCTTTTTTCAGATGCTTTGTGCAGTGAAACCGACCTTTGAGAAGCCTGAATCCGTTAGAGTCAAAAAGAAATCAAAATTATTCAGTTATGAGCATTGCGATGAGCCTATAATAAGCGCGCAAAGAAAATTTAAAAAAAAGGTTGAATTTTTTAACTGTGTAGTCGATGTCACTATACACAGTGGCGGCTCGTGGTGAATTATAAATTTAAAAATAGGCATACTTAAAATAAAAATAAATATCGTATCTTTAAATTGAGCTTTAAATTCTCTTGAAGTTCAGGTCTACACTTCGTTCTTTAGAATTGGAAAAATGCTGAATGACACGTTGGTTAAAATTGCACGTGCATTGCTTTTATAAACGATTTCTCGATACTTAACATTGCTAAAGCGGATAATCTGTCTTAGCCCAACTTCTCAACCAAATTTATAAGCCCTCGAAAAACCCCTGGATTTTCAGACAAAGCTGTTTCATCATGGCCACGTAGTGCCAGCTCGAATGCCCCACACAATTTTAAACAATCTATAATTTTGTTTAAAATATAACGATTTTTGGACACATTTTCATTAAAATCTCGTGTTATATATTATGTCCTATGTGCATGTTCATATTTTCTTTTCTAGCGATATTTTGCTTCAGTTTTTCATTTAGTTTTTGTTATTTTTTTGTAAAATGATGAAATATTAGAAATTATTAATTTTAAGCATATTTGGATGTGTTTTTTATACTTAAGTGGAGATATCAACTGTATGTTAATAATGCATATTTCAAGGTTTTCTTTTAAGCATTTTATGAGCATATATTTCAATTTTTTTAGTGCATATTTTTCCTAGCACTAACTATTACTATATTGATTTTTGTGCAAAATTTGAAATAAATTGGTCCAGTAAAGACGGCCTGGGGCATATTTAATACAGAAACTAATAAAAACGTAAATAGACCAGATATATCCTTGAAAATTGATCAACAAACTGTAGAGGATCCTAGAGCTATAGCCAACTTATTTAGTGAACAATTTAACCTACCTTTCACACCTATGGCCAACTTCAATGTAGGGAGAGGGGAAAACTATCCAACTATATTTCTTACTCCTGTCTGCAGGGAAGAGGTGTTTATAGTGCTTATAAGTTTGTCCAATAGATTTTCTTCTGGTTTAGATGAAATACCATTATATGTATTAAAGTTTGTTGCCATGTATATTTGTCCCCCATTAGAAAATATCATAAATGAGTGTTTTATCTCTCAGTCTTTTCCATCTAATCTTAAAAATGCCAAAATAGTCCCAGTTCATAAAAACGGAGACCGTAAATACATTAATAACTATAGGCCGATTTCTTTCTCGTCCTCAGTGTCGAAGGTATTTGAGAAGGTCATATACTATATATATAATATTAGAGCATCTTAAGAGTCATAATATTTTAAGTGATACTCAGATTGGTTTTAGACCTGAAAATCTACCGAAATGGCTATTTTTAGAGCTGTTTCGTATATTACAGAGAATGTTGATAGAAATCACAAGGTAGCCGGCCTTTACTTTGACTTATCAAAGGCCTTCGACACGGTGGAGCATGATTTGGTTCTGGCAAAGCTCGATGCATATGGAATCAGGGGGCGGCTGCCAGCTTGATAAAGTCATATTTATCAGGTAGGCAGTAGTCCGTCTGTGTTTCCAGGGACGGAGAAAATATCTCATCTGAATTTGTTGACATGGGGTAGGGTGTGCCGTAGAGTTCCATACTGGGCCTTCTCCTCATCCTGCTGTATGTGAATGATCTTAGTAGTGGTCTGGAACCGGCGCTTGTGTGCCAGTTTGCTGATGACACTTCAGTAATAATGGCTGGCACGATGCTTTCTGGACTGTCTCGGGAGTGTTCGGGTACAGCAGTGGGGGTGGAGAACTGGTGTACAAATAACCATCTCAATCTAAATGCAAATAAAACTGGATTTTTAACCTTTGGTAAGTCCTCTGGCTCGGAGTCCCTGATGGGTTGTCTGAATGGTAGATCGCTACCGTCAATGAATAACATAAAATTTTTGGGTATGTATTTGGACCCTAATTTAAACTGGGAATGCCGTATCTCCAAGTTAAGAGCTAGGCTCAGTGGTCTGTGTGGTATTGTTCGGAGACTTCGAGATGTGATTTCTACAGAAACCTTAAAGCTATTTTACTTTGGCCTGATTGAGTCAATTAGTTATGGTATCTGTTTTTGGGGTTCATCCCAGAAAGCCCTGGACATTTTTAAAACACAAAAACGCATGTACATTTAAACTTACACCCAGAACCTCTTGTAGACCATAGTTTTGTCGACTGGAAGTACTTACGGTAGCAGCTCTCTACCTAAGGACTTTGGTAATGTTTGTTAGAAAGAATCCTGGCTCGTTTCCCATGAATTATGCGGAGAACATGTTGATATTGACCAGAGGTGGGACTAATCTCAGAATCCCCTCTCATAATTCCGCCTTCTATGAGAGGAGACCATACTACATGGCAATAAAGGCCTTTAGATTGCTGTCTGCTGAAATCAGACAGGCGGAAAGTGAAAACCGTTTTAAAACCCATGTTAACGAATGAATATTGCAGAGGTGTCTGTATTCATTTGATTTTGCCTGAAGTGAATGCTTGAGAGGTACATGTTTTCTAGTTTGTTTATAGATTTTAATTGTCTTATTGCTGTATTATATGATGCAGTTTTTTTTTAACGTGTTATGGATTGTCCCCATTTTTGTCGATTATTTTAATTAAATTTAATCTAAAGTGTCTTATAAATTATTGCACTATTTTTAAATTGTATAAATAATACTAACTTTGTTTTTATCGACTTTATAACGTTGCTTTTTTTAATTATTGAGATTGTTTTAGCAATAAAGGATATTATTATTATTGTGATTATCTCCACTAAGCCTTGAATAGTTGTTTTTCTTATTTATAGCTTCAAGATAGTCAATTGACTGGGGCTGAAGTTTTGACGTAATTCTTCAGTTTTTTGCCTCTTTGTCCTTTTACTACGTTCAGTCTTTTTCGTTCTCAGTTAATTTGGATTATTTGTTTTAAATGTAACTTTTGTTTCAAGTCATAAGTGGGAGTCTTTAAAAAACGGTCTTTTGTTCTGTTTGTGGAAATCCACTTTATTTTAAATTTGTAAAAAGTCTCTAGTTTCTTCTTAGTTCCAGTGGACAACGATGAATAATGCGTGAGCTCCATTATTCTTCTTGTTAATCGTAGAAACTTTGTGTTTAAGTTCTTTTCGGGAAAACTTAAAATAATTACGCTCATTTGTCGATTACTTAATGTCAAAGCTCTATTTCTGCCTAAAAAAAAATAAACTTATTAAATTAATTTTATTAGAGTTGACGGACATAAAAAATTGCAAGAAAAAGTTAAAAAGTAATTTGACAGAACCCACTTTACTAAATGAAAATCGATATATAATTGTGGAGTGATTTTCAAATATACAGATAAATAGATGATGGTACAGTACGATTTATGCACTTATATCTCAGTTTTCGGTGGTTTAGAGTTTGGACCATCATTCGATATAAAATCGACGCTTATGTTTGTTTGTCAAAATGACAGCTGGTATTCTACAAGGCAGATTTTTCGTATCATAACGTCATGTGATAATACAGGAATGCAAATTATTGCGTTTGATAGGTATTAACGTATTATATCTAGTGTTTATTATTGCAAATATTTTTTTCCTTATATCTTGGTGCAATATTTGTGTGCTTTAATGCATGGAAGGTTCTTAAATATTAAGAAAATAACACAAAGTGATGTATAAAATGTTATATAAATTAGCAGTTACAGTGGGTATTGTAAACTTGATTATTTATCAAAATAATTTTCTTTTGATCATTTAATATCCTAAAGATTAAAAATGTGTTAGTTTAACCGCCAGGAATTCAACTCCAAGTTAAAGGTTTAAGATCAATGAGAGCTAAGGTAAAAGTCGTTTGGTGATTTGCCGGGTATATACTTACTCTTTGACTTAACCCAACATATTAATTAATTTGCTAGGGTTTGTTTCTGCAAGGTACGTAAAATAAACAAATGTGAAATTTATCGTCCTAAAAAATTTAAGAATAGATGTGTAGCGGGTTTAGGACAGAAATAAAAAATTCCTTTTTCTTAAAAAAGAGCCGACGTTTTGACTACATATTTAGTCGTCTTTAGTGCTAAAAAGAAACAAAAAAAATTTGTTGTTTTTATTCTTATAAAAATAGACTGGTGCACACTTTTTTTTTCAATAATACATGAACTGTATGAACAAATTGATACGGATTTACTTAGGTCGATCCTCCCGTCTATAACGGATTAAACCAGCATTTATAGGTTTTTAAATATTTTTGGGTAGATAAATAAATAGGGCAAATTGTTTTTTAAGAGTCATCTCTTACATTATTAATAAGTTATTTTACATGCTAAATGTAAACTCGAAAAATTCCTAAATAACTTTACCACATCATAAAATAAACAAATCCTCAGGGGAAGGAAAGATTATACGAAAACTTGCGTACGTTTGCAGCTAAAAAAGAAATAAAGCCGAATCGAAATCGTAAAGCCTGGAATAGTCGGTTTGATCCTTGTAGTAACAATTTAGCCAAATAAAACATTTCTCTCAAAGAGTAAAAGTTTGCCTTTTGGGAGCCTCGGGCTGCCCCTGTTATGTCGAACGGGATTAACCCAAAAGGCTTTTAGGCGGTCTAGGAAAAGTGTCTTTTCTTAAATTTTCTGCTGCGTTCGTATATTTTTTTAAGCCTTTTACCAACTATTGAATTTCTAAAAGTAAAAAAACTACATTTTATTTTAAGCTACCATAAAAATTTGGCTTACGAAATCGGTGTCAAACTAATATGTGATTACTAGGATTAGGGAAAGCCAAGTATTTCATATTAATAGCTCTTCTTGAGAATTCATCATCATAAAGACAATATCATCTAATATCTTATAAATTACCTATTTATTGCTGCTTGTTATTTTATCACCGACTTCATAAGTCAATTTAGGGTCCTTTAAAATGGTACTTTGACCTCTCAGTGTTTTTTTGATGTCGGTTTTGATTTTATCAAAATTTTTGTATTTTTGGTATGTTTAGTTGATATATTCTTTCTTTTTATTACTTTCTTATTACTTTTTAAAGTTTTTGTTTTTTATAATTATTATTGCTGTCTAGTATTCTATTAAAAGTTCACAATTCTTCAACAGCTTAATTCTATTACCATAGTTCTAAAATTATATGTAAAGGTATATTTAATATTTTAAACAAAACCGCAAATAGATACCAAATATTAAATCCGCGGTTAATTTAATCGTTTTCAGTTTTATGTTCACCGTTATCGAATTTCATGTCGTAAACAGAACAACTGAAAAAGCTTTTTCAACTACAAATTTAATCGAGAATTGAAATCTGAAAATTAGATAAATTTTTATTGCTGAAAATGCAATTAAACTTTTGTGTCGCTGTTATCAAACAATGGTCATAATTTATCCACATTGCTTACACTGGATTTTATGAACGCAGTTATCTATGGCTGAAACGAATAGATACACAAAAATGCTTTAACGGTATTTTGGATTATTCATAACGAGTTATTTAGATAAAACTAAGAACACTTTAAAAAGTAATTTATTTTTGACAAAAATAGCTTTTATCAATTTTAATCAAAAATAGGAATTTATATCTACAATGTGGGCTTGCACAGTGGCTGATTGGTTTATGACTATTACTGTTATGACCGAAGGGTAAAAAGGATTTAGGTATATACAAATCAGTTAAAAAACAATGGATATGTGAAAGCTAAAACTGTATTTTAACTACAAAGGCCTTCTAAGCCCTTTGTAGTTAAAATACGTTAAAAAGTTTCAGCACTCAAAAAAAAGATGTGTTTTCTTTACCGCTATATGAATACTTAATAGATATTTATCTACTTAAAATACTTTGAATAGAAAAACGTGCTAATACAAAATAATATCAAAAAATGAAGATACAAAAAAATCTTTATTTGGTATACCTACCCTTTTACCGGAGTCTGTACTGATCTGGAAAGAAAGAATGTGAGACCTTCTACAAAAGGATGAAGCGGAGTTAACATTCATGGAAATTG
The DNA here is from genome assembly GCA_030620095.1 of Kuschelorhynchus macadamiae. Classification (NCBI taxonomy): domain Eukaryota; kingdom Metazoa; phylum Arthropoda; class Insecta; order Coleoptera; family Curculionidae; genus Kuschelorhynchus; species Kuschelorhynchus macadamiae. Next base: position 40,259 of record JAUTXW010002635.1, read on the forward strand.
AACCAGTTTAGGGTGTAGCCTCTGTTTGTTAAGCATGAACAGAATTAAGATCAAAACAGTAATGTATTGAGCTCACCTGGTAATACTAAAAGGAAAAGAACGAGAGTATCATTTTAACCGCTTGTCTTCAATTCAGAGAATACGTTTATATAATAAAAATCTGCTGAGTAAATATATGACGAAATATCTGGCCATAATATGTGCGTTTAAGATCCGTACAGTTTAGTTTAGCAGTAAAGAAGCATTCGGCTTGTATTAACTAATTGTTTCTGTTCTGCCTATTTCTTAAATAATCTAATAGGTGATGGGCCCAGAGAAATAATTCTTTTTTGTTGTTATACGGTAAAAATTGTTGGCTTTATTCGCCTGTGTGAAATTGTTGTGATATAAACTGACAATAAATGCCATTTACTAAAGAAAAAGTATAGCTATGCAAGCAGCACTAAGAAAATTATAATTCTTTTATTAAATGCAAATATTGTGGTCGAAGAAACCTTAAAATGAAGAACGATGGAAGTAGAATCTTGTCGTCAGGTACTCTTCAAACAATTTAGACCGAACAAGACGACAGCAAAAAGCCTTTATGGTAACATTGCGCTTCGGAATAAAACGACGTAGTATCGTATGGTAAATGAGAAAATATATTCACAACATGGGAAGCAATCATGAAAGGTGCCATCCACATCAAAACAGACCAGGGAATATGTCGAATCGGTTAGAGGACGTTCTCTATGCACCAGACGTGCCGGATTTTGAATTTGTGTGGATTTTTGACGATGACGATACACCCTTCTCTCTGCACCACCTATCCAGGTCTGTCTGTTATTTTTAAAGAGGGCATATTATATATATATATATATATATATATATATATATATATATATATATATATATAGTGATCAAACGTTCATGTCCATCGACTAAAATAAACAAACACATCTGCCTATATCGAGGGTTCTAGAGCATTTCATTGAGTTCTTCAGTAGCCTTCTAGAAGATTTTAGTATATTCTTAATGCATATATAAGAAAAGGAAGGATATTGATAGGGTTAGTCTTAGAATCGATGTATTAAACGTAAACTAAAGTAAATTAGTTGTGTTGTACAGATTAATAAATATAAGTTGCTAGTTGTTAAAGAAGTGTTTTTTATAGAGCGAACCCGTTACAATTGGTGTCGGAAGTAAGATGTTGGCTGAAAACTAGTGAACATTGGAAAATTCAAACTTATCAGAGTCATTTCAAGAAAATTCTAGAACATTCTATGCCGAAACTAAGACCTGTGTCAGAAGTGTTTGTTATAAAGTGGACCCGTAACAATTGGTGCTGAAAGTGAGATGTTGGCTGAAAACGAGCTAGAGCTCTATGCACCAGACGTGCCGGATTTTGAATTTGTCTGGATTTTTGACGATGTGTGAAAAATGTTGAATGGAAAATAGTTAAAAAGCTTCATGATTACGGATTCTAACTCTATTTTTAGACTACCAGTTCCACATTGACGCCACCAAAGTTGACATTGGCATTCTCGCCAGTGAAAGAGGCTCGTTTCGTAACGGTCTCAGCTGTTTCACTTGGTGTGCTTAAAACTTTTAGAAGTTTTGTCTGGATACCCTATCCTCTTGCCAGTCAAAGAACTGAATTAAAATCGGAAATATTTTTTCAGCGTCGCGATTACTGGAGTCAATCGAGATACTTAGATAACTTACATCTTTAAGTGATGTCTAAAGGTGTTTTATTACCCATGGAGTTATGACATTGTTTACGAGAGTTTCAGTTTTTGTTCGAGCACACGAAATAGAACTGGCCACATTCGAGTCAGAAAACATAACTCCCATAAAATTGCCAGTGCAGTCCATCGATTTGTGTGATTCATGGTATTTCACGGTATGAAACGTTAGGGTCACTTCTGCCGTCGACTGTTTTACAGCGATGGTTGTACTTTTAGGCTGAAATATTGAGGCAATTTTGACATCATATTTGAAGCGCTTCTGCTTTTCTTCACATGTTTTTCGGTTTTAACATGCTTCTCAATATCTCCCGTTCCCCTGTGCTTAATTTGACACGGAACTTTCCACAAATCGTGCACTTCGCTTCGTTCAAATTTCTTCCATCTTTCAAAAACGGAAATTTGGATTGCGTAATTTCTGTGAATATGCATAGCCCCCCTGACCGGTATCACAGTAGAACGTGCAGGCGTGTGGAATTTATTATTTCCAATTGTGATTAAAGTCCGGACTTTTTTTGAAATGTCCGACTTTTTGTCAGGACTTTTCAAATTTTGAAATGGTAACCCTACATACACCCTTCTCTCTGCACCACCTATCCAGGTCTGTCTGTTATTTTTAAAGAGGGCATATATATATATATATATATATATATATATATATATATATATATATATATATAGTGATCAAACGTTCATGTCCATCGACTAAAATAAACAAACACATCTGCCTATATCGAGGGTTCTAGAGCATTTCATTGAGTTCTTCAGTAGCCTTCTAGAAGATTTTAGTATATTCTTAATGCATATATAAGAAAAGGAAGGATATTGATAGGGTTAGTCTTAGAATCGATGTATTAAACGTAAACTAAAGTAAATTAGTTGTGTTGTACAGATTAATAAATATAAGTTGCTAGTTGTTAAAGAAGTGTTTTTATAGAACGAACCCGTTACAATTGGTGTCGGAAGTAAGATGTTGGCTGAAAACTAGTGAACATTGGAAAATTCAAACTTATCAGAGTTATTACAAGAAAATTCTAGAACATTCTATGCCGAAACTAAGACCTGTGTCAGAAGTGTTTGTTATAAAGTGGACCCGTAACAATTGGTGCTGAAAGTGAGATGTTGGCTGAAAACTAGCGAGAATGTTAGTGTGAACAAAATTCGAACTTATCAGAGACGTTTCAAGAACATTCTAAACGTTCTATTCCGAAACGAAACGTAAGTACTGATTTAACCATCGTATTTCGAACCTCAAAAAGACTTCCATAGAGGCATTTCATGAAAATTCCAGAACAATCAATTTCGAAATTAAACAAGATCCGTAAATTTTGACTGTGCCATCGTGCTTTGGACCTCAGGAAGCCTTTATCAGAGTCATTTCAAGAAAATTCCAGAACATTACATTTCGATACTAAACAAGATCCCTAATTTCAACTTTTCCATTACGTTTTGGTCTAGAGAAGACCTTTTGGGAAATATTTCAAGAAATTTTCAGAACATTCTATTTCCAAACTAACAAAGATTGATGAGTTTTAACAATTTCATTGTATTTGGACCTCAAGAAGACATCAGGGCATACATTTTCGCAAAACTTCTAGAAAGGTACTATACTAAAACTAAGCAAGATTCATCAAATTTGACTTTGCCACATGGTTTTAAAGACAAAACGGGTCAAAAAATATAATTACATGCCTTATACTAGACAACAAATCTAAAACGGACTAACAGTAAAGACGATTGAAGAACAACTCAAGAAACTACAAGTAAAACAAGATGAAGAGGCAAGCCAATCAAAAATCCAAGAAAAAACAAGGAGAAGCTGAGAGGGCAAAAAACACCAGGAACAACAGAGAATACTACAATCTGCAAGATTTGGCAGATAACTGACAAAAAAACAGGAAGAAGAGGCCAAATGACAAAAAGAGAAACAGGAAGAAGAGGCCAAAAGATAAAAAGAGAAATAGGAAGAGGAGGCCAGACGACAGGAGGAACTGCGTAAAATGCGGGACTGGATTCAGAATGCCATTGAAAAAAAAACAACACCGCTTGCAAAAAGTCATCGATAATGTCAAAGAAGAGATAAACTAGAAAGGAGAAATTGAAGAAAACATAGTTAAAGAGAGAAATGATCTTGAAATTGAAGTAAAAGAGTGGAAAATGGAAGTTAAAGAGATTCGTGACAACAAAGTTGAATCAGGATCTTTGGATCTTTGGATCTGGAAACTTTTTTTCTGTCGATAAAGTCAAACTTCCACTCTTTGATGGTTTCATTTTTCTACTAGTTTAGTTAAGATGATCGGCATTGGATTTATTACGAAGCATCCACGCGAGTAATCAACAAAAGTAACATCACTTTGTTCATTCTTTAGAGCATCCATTTGGAGTTCAGTATCTTCAAAAAATATACAGAACCCAGGTTAAAACCAGAACCCAAACTCAAAAATGTGAGTATGATATTAGAAAATTAGCGTTTCCTACATCAGGTGAATATATGCAGGAATTGATAGCAGTGTCTGTATTGGTAGATGGAATAAGGTATCCCAAAATCCAAAAAAATTTAGAAATAACCAAGTTTAGTAAGAGTAGAGACGCACTTGTTCGTATTTTATAGTTGAAAGCTGTGTCACAAAACTTGAAATTAGATCAGTTGCTACGAAAAACTCAACCCACAATATGCAGCAATGTATGAGAAAAGAATTTGAGGCAATTCCAAGCGAGGTACGAAAAGATCTAGACGTTAAGCCTCATAAACAGAAAAAAAGAATGTCGTGTGAGAATATCGTCGTTAAGGAGAGCAACGCTATACAGCCCGATCACCAGGCCGGGAAATTGGAGAAAACAATCTGAACACGAGGAAGCGCACAGAGTCGTCTCCATTAAATGTTTGGAGAAATCCTGTAAAAGTTTGACAGTAATGAAAGTAAAGCAATATCGCAGTAGACACCGGAGCAGCGGTTTTCGTGGTTAGGAGAAATCCCTTCGAAGCTAAAGAACTAAAACCACTCCCAGAAAAATTATCGTTTCGCACCGTAACATAATAGTCAGCGCCAGTATATGGAAAAATTAGTGTCAGGTTTTTACTTGGCCCCACTTTAATTCACCATGAAACAAACAACAAACATCATAGCTTCTGAAAGCGTACGAATACCAGGTAGCACATAAATAATGGTCCAGGGGAAACTGGAGACACATCCTCGGTGCTAGGATGAACTGGTACAGCCATCAGATGATAGCAAGCCTGGAGAATACTTTAGCACAGAGAGTATAATTTTTGTCCGGGTTGCTAACATCTTTTCCATTTCCAGTAAAATTAATAAAAGAGTTGTGATTTCGTTATTCGAACCAGTCAAACAAAAAGTTAATTGTGACATTCCAAGAACTGATTAGCAAGGCAAGATTAAGCTAACCAAGGATATTTTACAAGGTATAGAAAATCATGGGGTCATTTGTCAAAAGAACGGTTTTACAAGTCCAAGGATTTTATATTAACTGAAGGCGACATATTTAAAACTGAGGATAGCCAAACCGGAGATACAAATTTAGTAACGTAAATTGCTAATTGCAAAATAAGAGGAAGTTGTAAAACAGGTCAACAAAACGCTTCAAGTGGGTTATTGAAAAGTCAAATAGTCCATGGTCAGCACTTCTAGTTTTTGGGACAAAGAAAGATGAAGATATAAGATTTTGTGTGGACTACCGTAGACTTAATGACGTCACCAAAAAGACATCTACCCATTACCGATACTCTAACCACTTTGTCAGGATTCAAATGGTCTTCTACCTTAGATTTAAAGAGTTGATATTGGCAAGTGTCTATTCAAGAAGAAGATAAGGAGAAAACTGCTTTTACTATCCGTAGCAGTTTGTGCCAATTCAAATTAATGTCTTTTGGTCTGTGCAATGCTCCCGCTGCTTTTGAGCGACTTATGGAATATGTTTTAATAGTTCTTACTTGGAAAACCTGCCTGGTGTACTTAGACGATGTGATAGTAATGGGTCAGTTAATCGAAACAAAATTGTCTGTTTCAAAAGAAGTGGAATTCTTGGTACATGTTATTTCTGAGAGGGGAATTCAGGCAGACGAAAGAAAGATTAAAACTAAGTATTAACCAACATTCATAGACAAATACGAACTTCGAAGGATTATACTCATATTATGGACAGTTTGTAGAAAATTTTGCAAAAATTGCAGCTTCGTTAAATAAATTGACTGAAGAAAAAGCTGCTTACAACTGGACTTGAGAATGTTCCACTGCATGAGCATGAGACTGAAATAAGCTTTATGTTCTGGTCCAATTTTGCCTTTCTCCAAACAACAGGAATATTTCTTTTGAACACAGATGCAAGCAATGAGGAAATTGGATCTGTTTTGTCGCAAATCCAACAATCTCAGGACCAAGTTATAGAGTACTACAGCCGTGTATTATCCAAACCGCAACAGAATTATTTTGTCATAAGAAAATAATTACTTGCCATCGTGAGATCCGTTGACCTTTTTTATAAATATTTGTACGGCCGAAAATTTCTGATTAGAATGGACCATGATGCCATGCAAATGGCTTATGGGAATGAAAAGTTCAGAAGGGATAAAAAAGTTACAGCAATATGACTTCCAAATTAAACTTCGGCATACTTCCTAAAAATGCTATGCCATATCCAGATATCCATGTAAAGATGACTGCAAGCATTGTCAAAAGCTAGAGTAACAGGAGGGATATGCTAGTTGTCATAAGTAATTTAGTAAGTGGCTCAGGAAGCTACAACAATTGCCCAAGTTTTGGATCAAGAGGTCTTCTGTTGACATGGAGTTCCAATGGAACTGTATTTAGATCAAGGATAAAATTTTGAGTCCAGCCATTTTATGAAAGTGCGGAACCGCCCCAAATTACTCATTAAAGGTTCATGTCTATCGGCTAAAGTAAACAAACACGTTTGCCTATAACGAAGGCCTTCTAGAATATTTCGGTGAGTTGCTCGACGGCCTTCTAAAAGATTTTAGTTTATTCTTAATATAAGAAAAGAAAGGAATAAGGAAAGGGAAGATAGCGATAAGGTTAGCCTTATAATCGATGTATGAAGCGTAAAGTAAAGTAAATTAGTTATGTGTACAAAATATTAAATCAAAGTTAGTGTTATTTCTTAAAAAAGTATTTATTATAAAGCGAACCCGTAACAAAATATATGTCCTACAGAGAAAAATTTGCTTGTATTTTTATGAAACCAGTCCGTTTACCAGTCGCTTCGTTCAGATGTTTCTGGTCTAATAACATCTCCTTCTGTAGATATTAAAAATTATTTGTGAATTATCGATGATTTCACACATTACACACTAACCTGACGTGATCAAATTATAATCATTATAAAATTGTTTATTGATACTGTGATAATGTGTGGAGGTGAATATTTATTAAAACAGCTTTTAAGGAGTATTGTGTTCAGAATGGTATTTCCTTCAATTTAACTGTACGACATACCCCTCAACAAAATGGTGTAGCAGAGCGGATGAATTGTACTATAACAGTACGATGGTCGTTATATCAGGGGTTGGTAAAGACAGCCACATTCTTAATAAATATTTTGCCAAACGCAGCTTTGCAAATAAGTAAAACCTCATATGAACTGTGGGGTAATAAAAAACCCAGAGTGGAAATCTAAAAAAAATTGGATCCATAATTTATGTCCAAGTTAAAATTAGGAAAACAAAATTTAAAAGTCATTTAAAGGAATCCTAGTAGGATATGTTCCCAATGGATATAAAACATGGGATGCAAAAATGGAAAGTTTTCTATTAACTCGAGAATAGTCCAATAAAAAGTATTTCTGAAATTATTTTGGAGCACAAGGGTAAGAAAACCGACTCAAACTCGGATAAATTATTTCTGAACATAAAATTTTAACCATACACACATCTAATAAATCATAATTATTAAATTAAAGAAGTGAAATAATCAAAAATTATTCTTTGCCCCTGTGGTACCACATACAAACAATAAAACAAGAGTATTTAAACAAACTCTAATACAATAATTAATAACTTTTAGATGACATATAAACACAAATTTATATACAATCTATACGTTCTACTTGCTACTGCTGAGTGTTTCGTTCGAAGATTGCCGACCGCCTAAATCCCCAATTGTGTAATCATTTCTCGTCCTGGCCTGACTCACCTTCTTCCGACATCGGTCTTCACAATCCCTCCTTTTTTTTAAGTGGAATAGTATCACCTTTGGTTCGATGTAATGGGTACCTTCCGATTGTTGGCTCTGCTCTTCCGATGTAGGCTGGCTACGGTGACATACTCTGGTGGTTAGGTAGAAAATGCAATTGTCAATGATTGATTAGGCTTTTGAATAGGAATTTTTTACATGTGTGCCGCTTAAATGTTTTACCATCCTTCTCTAGGGTAATTTCATTACCATTTATCTCATTTACTTCGTACTCTTCATTTAGAAAACGGCTCTCCAATTTATTCGAGGTTGTCAAGTTTTGTATTACAACTTTATGTCCTAGCTACATGGTGCTGTCTCTTGACCCTCTGGTTCTATCTTCTCTGCCTTTTCCCTCGTTTTCTTGATTAAAATATCATCTTCCTTAGCTTCCTCGTCTTGTTCATTATTGCTGATAAAATCATTTATGGATAGAAATTTATCTCTAATACGTTCACCGAATAGTAGCTCAGATAGTGATTTTCCTATTATGCCATGTGGCGTAACATTATACATTAGTATAAATGTTGGTATTTCTGTCTGATAGTCTTGTTTGTTTGTGTAAACAATTCGTGAACGTTTCAAAATTACCTTATTCATGTTCTCCACTTCCCCATTTGCTGTCTGGATGTGCTCAATGTTGTGGTTCTTACAAAATTCTTTAAATTCATTACTCACAAACTACCTTCCATTAAAATTTTGGAAAATATTTCTGATAGATAGTCGATAATCACTGCTGAAGTTGTGTTTCCTGGTATCTACAGTAGTAGTCAATGATAAGTAGTACCATATCTTTGTTTTGGAGAGGGCCCCATCAAATCTATAGCAAGACGTTTCCAAGGCCCTTCTGGGAATTTACGCCTTGTTATTGGCGGAGTTTTGTTGGGTTGTGATACTAATACAATCCCGATATTCTTTGACGTATTTTTCAGCTTGCTTATGTATCATGAGCCACTTTACTTTAGCTCGTAAGCGCCTTTTCATTACAGTTTCTGCCGGGTGTTCTTTATGAGGTAATTCCAGGACTCGTTTCGTTAATGACTGTGGTATTACAATACTATTAAGTGGAAAATATACGTCGAATGATTTTTCTTCTTGAAATTTGAAAAGTCTAAAAACTGAATCTTCGATATTAAGTTTTCCGGCCTTAATACTTTAAAATTAAATGCTTGTGGGTTTATAAATTGCCTCAAAGGCTTTATGATCTGTTATAAGTTCAAATTATAAACTCGCCAAACAAAAATAGAATCTTTCTACTGCGCATACCAGTGCCAAACTCTCTTTTTCTGTCTGATAGTAACGTCTTTGTACTTCTGATAAGCCTCCGCTTACAAATGAAATTACCTTGGGATTATGTGCGTAATCAAATTGCAACAGAACTGCTCCAAGTGCTACGAGGCTGGCATCTACGAGTAGTTGAGTACGTCGTTTTGGATCAAAGTATTGGAAGTGAAGCCAATGATTTCCTAAGTTTACTAAAGTAGCGCTGGTGAATTCCGTTTCATGTGAATATCGCACCTGCTTTTGTTAACTGACTTACTGGTTCGGTTTTGGTTCCCAAATGTGGAAGGAATATCCCTAGGTACGTGACTAAGCCTAAAAAAATACAAACTACTTCTTTATTCTGTGGTGACCCAAATTCTAAAATGGTTTTCATCTTTTTCTGGTCTGCATCTATGCCCTGACAAGACAATTTATGTCCTAAAACTCCTACGTTCAGAAAGGCATCGTGTTCTGACTCTGAGGAGCCATATATGATTATATCATCTAGATAATTTAGGCAATTTTCTCATTCTAACAAAATAGCTTCAGAAATTCATTGAAAGATTTCGCGAGCTGAATTTACTCCAAACATTAGCCGTTTATAGCAAAATACGACTTTGTGGATAATGAAAGTGGTGATAGGGCGACTCTCAGTGTGCAATTTCAATTGGTGATATCCGCTCATTAAGTCCAAACGAGAAAAGTATTGTTCGTTCCGGACTATGGACATAAAATAATCAAAAGTTGGTAAAGGGTAGTTCTCTTTTTAAATAACGTCATTTGCTCTGCGCGTCTGGACGCAGATTCTAACCACCCGTAGTCTTAAACAATTTTACTTTTGGAGATATCAAAGAACTAGGTTATATTACTCTTTTAATTATATCCATTTTTAATGCGTCATTTAGTTTATCTTATAGTTGCGATTCGACGGATACTGGTGTTCTTCTCATAAGTTGTTGCACTGGTTTTATGTAAGGATCTATAGTCAATCCTAGGATAACCCCTTTTATTTTACGAAAAGGAGTCACAATTTCAAAGCGAGTTGCGTTTATTTCTAACTTTAACATTCCCAGTTGCTTTGCAGTATCTTTTCCAATTAATGAAATGTATCCCTTTATAATTACGTTAGCAGAAGTAATTATCTTCTCTCTTTTTGGAATGATAATTGTTGTTACCAAGCTATATTTAATGTTAAGTGGATTTCCTGATGCATATGACTTTAATATATCTGTTGTTCTTTCATTTATATCCCACATAATCGCTTTATTCTTCACGAGTAATTCCCAATCTTTGCCAGATAATATATCGACTTTTGATCCTGAGTCAATAAACACTGTCAATCGCACGCCGCAACTTTTAAGCATATAACATTATTTTAAAATTTGTATTACTTTTGGAGAAATCGTTTTGCAAACTAAAAATGCATTACTTTTTGAGTGTATTTTCTTGCTAAACGGAACATAATTTTAGGGGCATCTGATCCGGCACGCTAAACATATTTTAAAATAGTTTACATTTTTGTAAATATAGAAAATTAGACTTATCACATCACAAAAAAAATAGAAAATTTTCAGCTTTTCATAAAAAAAAAGATTTAAAATCATAGAAATTCAAATTTTTTTCTAAAAAAAAAATCGCTGAATCAAAAACTATTTTGCCACAAGTTAGCCCAAATAGCTAATTAACCTAATTTGTTATCTACGATCTACCCTTTTTATCTATACTAAATTTGGCCGCCCGTTTATGCCCCTTTTGGTTTTATTCTTCTAAACATAGGTGCACGTAACCTGGAAAATCGTGAAGATTGAGAGTTATGTTGGTGATTCAATACTAACAAAATCAGTTACTGAATTGGGGATTAGGGGAGGATACTTTATTCTTCAGAATTTGTCTTTCAACCCGATAAATAAATGGGTTTATGAATAAGGTGCGCATGGTGTTAAACCTCGCTGGACATAAATGATAAAGACGAACATCGGCTTGTGTTGTGTAAATACCAATCATCTTTCCTTTATCAACTTAATATAAACATAGGTTTCTTGTTACCATGAAGGGTCAGGTATATTATTGATAAAAGTGAAACCAGTATCAAATAAATAAGGATTACATTATTATTAAAAGAATAATATTTTAATGATTTATTTTCTGTATGTATTTTGATTATTACAATTACATTATTACTGTTATTACAAATTATTATAGGGTGTCTAGTTAATTTGTATGTTTTATATTTATTTAAATTTAACTAAATATTTGTTTTTGTTTGTACTTCTATAGAAAATATATATTTAAAATTATGTTGATTCTATTTTTGTTTATTGCGTTTAATTTGTTATTAATTTTATTAACAATTGTGTTCGCTTAGCAGTTGTATTATTAGTATAAAATATTATTTTCCTTAAAATATTATTGTATCTGACTTGTCTGCCTCTTTTCATTATTTTTAAATTTTTTACGTGGCATCAAAGTCGAAATATCTCGATTTTTACTTTTCAATATTTCAATCAATTCCATTTAAAAAAGTTACGTTGACGTGGTATCACATTTACGCAACACCCTGTATATACTAGTATAAGATAATAAAAATGCAGAAATGAATTTAAAAATTGATGTGTCCGAGGATTTAACTGAAAAAAATCCCCGAATGAATTTGTCCGTTATTAAATCACAACCCTGTATAATAATATGCTCCAAATTTTGTCAGCGGTGCGTTATGTTATTTAGGTTAGTTTTCAATTAAAATTAGGCTACTCTATCTTTTGTTGAAGTTGAGGCAATTATTAAACAAATAATAATTTGTGATGGAGTTGAGACTTTATGTAAATAAAGACTGTTACAGAGTTAGAACATTGGTGGGGATGAAAGAAAATATTTTCAAATATTTCTTGTGTTGTACAAAAAGTATTTGGAAATTTTTAAGAAATTCGGTTAAATAATTTCGGAGAAACATATTTTTTTCCGAAAATGGTCCTTTTTCAACCACTATTATCAGAGAGTGTCTGTTCGGTGCTATTACGTTTGAAGCAATCAAAACTCCTAATGTCGTCTTGTGGTTCATTCTCTGGATCTTGAGAATCAACAAAATGTACGCTTGATTTTAATCGTTTGCGAGTATGGGCCGATGAAGTGGTAGAAAACGATCTTTTCGCAAGCTGTCTCGTTTTGCTAAACGTCCTTAAAATCTGCATTTACGGCATTTGGAATCATTTTCTAGCATCTTAAGCATGGCTCAAATTATTTCGTATGTTGTATTCCTACTTTGTTGACCATCGCTGAAGATGTACTTGGTTTACTTTCATTACTGCTGATTGATTTCCTATTTGTTTGTGCAAATGGCATAATTCTACGATTTCTTTTAATGTTCGTTCTTTTTCGAGGAGCTTATTTTTGAGATCTAGCGTTGCCCAGCCGTCGATTATTTTGTCTTTCATATTTATTTCGGTTCTATAGCGTTTGGTAAGCTATAAGCTCCTTCTTGCAACTGGCTTCCGCCTAAGTGCAAAAGTTTATTTCTTTTCTTTTCTATATGTGTGCCATACTAATGCTGTAAATAAAGCAAATCTGTACGCACATGTATATACATATATATATATATATATATATATATATATATATATATATATATATATATATATATATATATATATATATATATATATATATATATATATATATATATATATATATATATATATATATATATATATATATATATATATATATATATATATATATATATATATATATATATATATATATATATATATATATATATATATATATATATATATATATATATATATATATATATATATATATATATATATATATATATATATATATATATATATATATATATATATATATATATATATATATATATATATATATATATATATATATATATATATATATATATATATATATATATATATATATATATATATATAAAGTTTATCAATTAATATTTTGATTCCCCATATACAAAAATAAGCCGCTTAGTATAGACTTACAGATAACTGTGTACGTGCTCATTCAGCACTTCCTTTTCTTGAAACACATTATTATATCAAATAAACAAATAAGGCGATATGATTCTACGAGGGAACGATCGATAACTTTTTTTAGAAAGTTATATATATAAATAAATATATGTATATATATACATATATATATATATATATATATATATATATATATATATATATATATATATATATATATATGTATATATATATATATATATATATATATATATATATATATATATATATATATATATATATATATATATATATATATATATATATATATATATATATATATATATATATATATATATATATATATATATATATATATATATATATATATATATATATATATATGGATATATATATATATATATATATATATATATATATATATATATATATATATATATATATATATATATATATATATATATATATATATATATATATCAAATATTAAGCCCCGGTATGTACTCATATGCAATATGATTTATGTTATGTAATTATATTTTAAAATAACAAAAACATTTTCGATTATGTTCTAGAATGAATAATACCTATTATTTTACATGACTTACTTTGTCAATAGCTTGTATCTCTTTCTGTTTTCTTGGTCTCATAGCCCTCCCAATATTCGTTTAGGGCTCACAGGTCTCTCAATACTCGTTTGGTGCTCACAGTTCTCTCAATATTAGCTTGGTGCTCACAGCCCTTGTTTCTATTATCAAGAAACGTCTTATCGGTTCCCAGCAGGTCCTCGATGCTTGTAATACGGCATGGGTTTAAGTAACGACAAAATTTATAATATATCATATACCTTACTCCTAAGAGAGTATTTGTTTAAAATTAAAAAAAAACCCTACCTCTCCTCAACGTAGGTGTATATCCTCGTTGCCAATTTGTGATACCACACCAAAACAGTAAAACAATAATAGTCTTTAAAGAAACTCTAACTATAATAATTAATAACTTTTAGATAACACATAATTAAAAATTTTATATTCAATGGATACGCTCTACTTGATACACCTGAGTTGTTCGTTCGAAGACTACCGACCGCCGAAACCCCCTGTTGTGTAATGATTTCTCGTCCCGGCCTGACTCATTTTCTTCCGACATCAGTCTCCACAGCCCCATTTTACCAAAGAACTTAGTGAGGGTAATCAGATCACAAACTCAATTTTAAACAAAATATCTAAAATTACATAAAAAGTAGTTAATACTATTAAAGAACCTGTGTTAATTGGAAAAGGAAAATATGTTATTAAAACAGATAAATCTGTCAGCGAAAGAAATAATGAGCACAATAAACCTTTATCCGACGACATTTCCCCAATATGATCCAAAGTATAGACTTCTAGAGCAAGTTAAGGGAATTAAAATTTTTCGTATAAATGAAAAGGGGCATACCAATAATTACATCTTCACGCAGTTAATTATTTGTACAGTTCCCTAATCATTCCATAAAACTAAAAGTAGGGGCTATCAAATTCATTGGGAGCAAGCAATAAATAACGAAATAAATTCTTTATTAACAATAAAATCTGGTTCCTAGTTGATATACCTCCTAATAATGTATATGGGTAATTTAAATAGAAATCTAATAATAATGTATATGGACATTTAAAAAAACGATGATTACGGTAATGTAAACAAATACAAAGCACTTCTACTTACTTGGGGATTCACTCAATAATTGTATTAAACTACAACGCATTTCTGCTTTAGGATACTAATATTTTTTTTGGAAATCAACAAGATTCAAAATTACATCATTTGGATGTTAAAATAACTTTTCTAAATGGCTTTTTAATAGAAAAGTTACATACGAATTCCAGACGGAATTCAAGCTAAGCAAAATCATATAGTTTAAAACAATCTGCACGTTGTTTGAACGATTCGATGAGGTGGTATAAATTTTAAACTCATTAGTTGATGGCTTTTTATATTTTCTAGACCGTGGCTGCATATCTAAAGTTTTCATTGGACAGAAAGGTAAACTGACATAATGATAAAATTACCTTAGATCAGATTTTATATCTGAAAATAATTTTGGAGGAATTCAATAAAAACAAATGATAAAATTATAATGAGTTAAACTCTGATGTAATTATAAATGCCCCATGCAGAAAGTTTGTGCCTAGAGCCAGATTTGTGTACATTTATAAATTTACGAAATAGATATCAAATTAAAATTAATTAAAAAACTATGACAGTATCTTCTGCGCAATTTAAGATCATGGTCTTCCCCTCCCCTAGCCCCTAGGCCGCTTTTGGGGTTACATTTAAATGCCAGATTATGAATGACTTTTTTTTAGTCATCAATTATTTTATAGTTCTGCGGGCCCATATGTTAGAGATGTATAAAAGCAATATTTACCATCATATTCTTATTGGCTATGTAGATTCTGCTTATGAAACCCACCATATAAGGACGGCTTTATTTTTAAATTAATCGAAAACTGTAGGGTATGTCAAAATACCAAACGGCAAAATTTGCAGTGGCAGCTTCATAAAAAAAAGCTGAATACTTATATGGCATTTTTCGAAGGTATTCCTGAAGTATTATGGCTTCAAGATTAATATTACAGAACTCGTATCTTTATATGAAGATAATAACACTTGTATTGCCATAGTCAATAATTCTGTTTTCATAAGTGTTCGAAAGATATTGATATTAAACATTACTTCACAAGAGGACAGATTGAACATAAGGTAGTAATTTTAAAATCTATTTCCAGAGGTAATCAACTGCTTTCATAAAACCTCCGTTTTCCCTAAGTTTGATGAGCTTCGTTTCAAAATGGGTTCGGAGTAAGCCCATGGAACAACGAGCGTAAATGAGTAACTACATGGTCTGATTGGGTTTTAAAGGTGTTTTCCCAATCTAAGTGACAAATGTTGGAGCAATTCTAGAACTCTACCCCACAGTTATCTAATTGATTACTATTGGTAATATAAAAAGGAAACGTATCATAGCACCGCTTACCTTTTATTCAAAGAATATGTTTATATAACAAAAAATCTGTTGAGTGAACATACGACGAAATGTCTGACCGTATGTGAGTTTAAAAATATATATATTAATATATTAATAAATTAAATGTTTCTGTTCTGCTCTATCCCTAAATAATCTAACAATCTGTAAACTGTGAACTGGTCATTGTGGTTTAATGCATTAAACGCAAACACCAGGTTTTCTAGGGTTGAGTAGGGATATCCTGCTATCAGATAATTGAAGGTGGCCTCCCAAATATCAAAACGTATTTAGAGATGCTTGCAGAAGTGGAAATATAGTGTGTCCCAAAATAGGTGAACTAAAGGGTGGAAATGTTGATGAAATTTGAGTCTAGGCCTGCTTAATTAGAAAGAGATTTTAGTCATACTTGCATCGGGTATATTTAATATTTCGTAATAAATACCTTTATTCGAGAGCGAATATATTTCGATACGAGAATACGCAGTGACTGAACCAGAGAAGAGAACAGAGAATACTGTATGGTGAAGAGGATAGAGCTATGGATCGTGCAGTGGAAATCTAATGAACATGATATTTATTAAATAGTGTAACGAACTTACAGAGTTTGAGTTGGGATTGAACGCTACATTGGCGACGAGGATTGAACACCGTACAGGTTAGTTTATTAACTAGTATATTTTAAAGTTAAACATTAATCGGTATACTAAAATTATTGAGCGTTAGGAAATATAACTATTATAAAGTAGAGAGGTTAGAAGCCGGGTTCCTGGGCAGGGAAAAACTCAGCGGTTTAGAGTCGGCGGAGGAAAAAAAATCTCGCGGGATGGGTCCCGTGTTAGGAAAAACTCCGCGAGAGAAAAATATCCCGCGGTTTGGAGTCCGCGTGATCAAAAAAATCTCGCGGGATGGGTCATGCGATAGGAAAAAATCCCGTGGTTTGGACTCCGTATGATCAAAAAAGGACAGTAATTTTATTAATGTATATGTTATTTTTATATCTATATATTTTATACATAATCGATTTTATAAATACTATTTATTTTTTCCCTAAACAAAGTAAACTTTATAAAAGGCACGTTTTTCGACAAATAAGACAAGAACATAATAACATTTTCATAAATTCTTAGTACGGCTCAGAATACAAGCTCAAAAGTGTAAATTTGATAAAGTTAGGAACATTAGATTGATCAAATTGTCGAAAAATGTGTCCGGAAGAAACTAAAGAAAAAAAATTTAGTATGGGTGATCATGTCAACATAGACACGATTAGATTATTAAGTCATTAGAAACAATAAATCACGAAATGCAACAATTTAATATAAAATCTAATACCGATTTTCAAAATGTAAATAAAATAGGTACTCTAAGAAACAACAAGCATTCCGGGGTGTGTGGAAGATGTAATCTCAGATTACCTCACCCGGAAAATTAATGTCCCGCAATCAATTCAATATGTCAAAG
The DNA here is from genome assembly GCA_030620095.1 of Kuschelorhynchus macadamiae. Classification (NCBI taxonomy): domain Eukaryota; kingdom Metazoa; phylum Arthropoda; class Insecta; order Coleoptera; family Curculionidae; genus Kuschelorhynchus; species Kuschelorhynchus macadamiae. The sequence goes on from JAUTXW010002635.1 coordinate 57,930, forward strand.
TTGACGCGCTCGGCCTATATAAAGCCAGCGTAACCCGGCAGCGGCCAGTTCTAATTCCAAGAGCAAACGAAGCTATACAGGCGAATGAGTGCCAAGTAGCAGTGAAGCTGTGCGATAAGTGATTATAGTGAGTTAAGTATAGTGTATTGACGCGTGTAAGACGGATAGTGTGTTGTGGCGTGCAGTCGCGCAAGTTTTGTGTTGTCGTGGACATTTTTATAGGAAAATTAAATTCGTTTCTTCTACCTTGACATTAAAAATGGCTTCTACTTCGAGTATAAAACGAAAAATTAGTGAAGAAAAGCGCATATTTCAAGAAAAATGGACTCTGTTGTACTTGTTTGTTATGGTAATGAAAAACCCGTCTGTTTGGGTTGATTCAAGTCATTTTCAAAATAGGTGGACAAATATGACGAGGTTGACTATGTTTTTCGCATCGACGAAGACTGTCTAATTCAAACTAACATAGGAGGTATCCCTATCAAAATTATTGTTTCTTCTGGGAGTAACTGCAACCTTATCATGGATATAACATGGATTTTTTTAAAATCAAACAAAGTTGAGATATATAACCAAATAAAAAATCTCGATAAAATATTTTTATCGAATGCAAGTAAAGAACCTTTAAGAGTCTTGCGGTCTTTCAAATCTAAAATTTCAATTAATCGTGCAACATAAGCAGCTACTTTTTACGTCATAAAAAACGGGTCAAAAATCTTTTAGGTAAGTTAACTGCAATGGCTCTAGGAGTCTAAAAAATTGGACTATCAGTCAACTACATATGTCAATTTTCGAAATTTAAAGACGTAGTTGTTGGCATTCCTATTGACAACACGGTAAAGCCAATCTTTCATCCCTACCGGAGAATTCCGATTTTTTCGGAAACAAAAGTAGAAGCAAAAATTAAGGAACTAGTGGAATCCGATATTATTGAACCTGTTAATGAGCCCCCGAGGTGGGTATCCCCCATGGTCCCAGTTCTAAAAGAAAATGGGGACATACGGATCTGTATATACACGATTAAGGCAAACTTTGCTATATTACGCAAAAACTACCCTTTGCCCTGGATGGACTGATATCTCAATTTAGAAATGCGAAATTATTTTCAAAGTTAGATTTAAAAAAATCGTTCCATCAGATTGAGATATCGGCTGAGTCCCGTTTTATTACCACATTTATAATGAGCAAAGGGTTATATCCATACAAAAGACTGATGTTTGGAATTTCGTGTGCTCCAGAAATCTCTCAAAAAACAGAACGTATTTTAACCAAATGTGAGAGCACTGTTAATTTTATAGACGACAATTTATTATTTGCATCCAACGAATTACAACACGATCAAAGAATCGAGAATACATTAAGAGTATTAAACGAGAATAATGTTTTCTTAAATAAGGAAAAAAATGTATTCAAGCTTAAGTGTGTTCAATTCTTAGATCACACTCTATCACCAGAGGGAATTAAGCCTCTAGACAGTTATGTCGATGCTATAAAATCATTTCGTTCTCCTAAAATCATCGAGGAAAATCAGAGTTTTTTAGGCCTTGTAATCTATAATGGCAAATGGATCTCTAATTTAGCTACATTAAATGAACCTTTTAGGCGGTTGCTAAAACTGAAACTAACAAAAGAATGCTAGTGTTGAAAAATTCTGGGGTCCAGACCAGGATTCAGCTTTTAAAAAAATGAAACAGGCGTTAGCAGGGGTAAAAAGTTTAGGTTTTTATAGCCCAACCGATAGAACACAAGTTGTTGCTGATGCCAGTCTTGCAGTTTAATCCAGATACCAATGCTCCACGGGTTATAGCTTATGGAAAGAAAAGTTTGTCTGATTTTGAAAAAAGATACTGCCAGAGAGAGAAGGAGGCACTTGCTTTAGTTTGGGCAGTCGAGCATTTCAAAGTGTACCTATATGGAAAAAAGGAGTTTGAACTAATATCAGACCATAAACCCCTTGAGACGATATTTGGAGCAAAATCCAGAACATGTGCAAGAATCGAAAGATGGGTATTCCGATTGCAGTCTTTTATTTTCAAAATAGTGTATGGCCCCCGAAAATCAAATACTGTGGATCCGTTATCAAGGCTGTGCGTAAGCAAGAAGCATTTTGACACAGAAGAACATGTGCACAAAATAACAGTATTTGCTAGTTTAGTAGCAATTTCATTAGATGAAATAAAAAAACATTCGACTAATGATGAGGAAATACAAAAAGTTCGGAATGGCCTTTACAATTAAATTGGGACGATTCTATTAAAAATTTCAAGAGTTTTTAAACTGAACTATGTTTTTATGAAGGAATTCTTTTAAGATCCAGTAAAATTGTCGTCCCAAATAAATTAAGATGTAAAGTGCTACAAACTGCACACGAAGGTCACCCATGCATAGTAGCCATGAAAGCTCGATTACGAACAAAAGTCTGGTGGCCAAAAATAGATCTAGACGCAGAAAAGTTAGTCAAATGTTGCAAAGGCTGCACATTAGTCATCAATCCAAATCCACCTAACCCACTAAAACGGTAGAAACTCGTAGGAACATCGTACATTTAAAAAAAATTGAAGGGACATGGAAAAAAATAAGAGACAAAAATTATTTTTCATATCTATAGTTCTAGTTATTAGTAATAAGTTTATAGAATTGTTATAAGTATTATGTTATATTATATTGCTGCGTATATTGCATTTGTTTAAAAAAAGGGAAAGATGTAGCATCGGGTATATTTATTATTTCGTAATAAATACCTTTATTCGAGACCGAATGTATGTTTATATTTCAATATGAGATTACGGAATGAGTCAGAGAAGAGAACAAGAATACTGTATGGTGAAGAGGAGTGAGCTATGGATCGTGGAGTGGAAAGTGGCACGACGCGGTGCATTATATGTACGTGTATATTTATTAAATAGCGTAACGAACTTACAGAGTTTTGAGTTGAGAGTGAACGCTACACTTACATTCTTGAAAAGTCAACCATGCCTTGACAGAGAAGATTTTTTAATTTTATCCGTAGACAAAGTACATTCTCTGTAAAAGATATCAAACAAATGTATTAGAAAAAGCTGTCCAGAATTGAACATTGTGTGTATATTTTCAAATTTAAAGAGTTGGGACGACTTTAATAATTTCGCCATTTTCTCGGTCTAATATAAATGACTCTGGGATTTATTTTTACCCGAACAGAAAATACCTTTCGTTATATTTTCGTATTTGAAAAATCAAGGATGCTTAGACAACGATTTGTTCACTTATGCCGGTAAAGGTACGCTCTGCTCAAGTAAACATACATCCTAAAGAGTCACGTTTAGATTAAACAGCTACAATAGCGGAGTTATTAATTAAAAATATAAACAAGTTTTTCTTATAAAAATATATGATATCTTTTACAAAAAATGTACTTTACCTAAACAGAAAGAAAATATGTCTGAAACCACTTTCTAATCGAGTAGGATTAGACTGCAAAGGGTACCTAGTAAGTATACTTATTTGTTCAGCTGTCAGGGGTCTGGAACGCCCTGTATATATGTGAGCTACAATAGTCTAAAGAATCGCAGTTAGGATTACCAGACGTCATCTTTTTAAGCATGTGTCCGGCATCAGGTATATATTTTGCAATTCAACCGAATTGTCCTCTCTTTTGCTTTAATTTACATTTAAATAAATCATTTAATTACCGTTTTTTTTATCAGAGAAAAAAAATTATAAAAACATTTCTCAGTCATCCGATAAGATGATAGTTGATTGACAAATGACCAAAAAAATTTTTTTTGGTCATTTGATTTGTGGATTCAGACCTATATAATTCCTTCAGAACTTATTGTTCTGTTTTTAACGAAGGAGATCTGGTAACCCTAGACGCAGTGGACGGTTATATATTTCAATTGACGTTTACCCTTTTTAATTTTACAAAAGGTGCTGGTATCAGGATTTTTGATCCGGACTTCATGTTTAAGATAAGAATTTAATTAAACGCTAAACTCTAACTTTTTTTAATGTTTACAAATAGATCCATTTAAAAATCCCTCAAAATAGACAAAAAAGAGGATACGCTATCTGCTTCAGTAATGTATATAGCGAAAGGGTGGCAATAAAAATCTAATTTAATTAGATTTTCAAAACAATATATATCTATTAATAGGCCAATTTATTTGTTTTGACACTTTTTATTGAGAAAAAAATTTAATCCTGGTTATAAATCAGAAAATATGAATAATTTTTATCTTTGCGTTTTAACGTGAAGAGGATGTTTTTACAACGAATACTCCGAAAAGGTGAACTTATTAATTATTTTTAAAAATCTGTAAACGTTCAGACAAAACAGGCTATTTATTGGTCTGAAATTTCCTAACGCGACCAACAGAATTAAATGGGGTTGTTTTTCAATTACAACCACTTAACTTGATGGTGCTTAGGCTAATTACATTGGAAGTGAATATGAACTTCAATACTTTTCGCTTCACCATATCCTGTGTAGATTTGAATTTAATTAATAAAAGATATTTAGAAACCAGATCTAAAAATTTAATACGGGTATATATATTTATATATATATATATATATATATATATATATATATATATATATATATATATATATATATATATATATATATACATCGTGACACAGAACATAGGGTACACGCCCTAATTTTTTTACCTTTTCCGACATCGCTTTGAAACTTTTATGTTTTAGTATGTTTAGTAACTTATTAAGATGCATATTTTGACAGATAATTGCATTATACATCACTTCCGGTTTAACCGGAGGTGACCTAAACCTTAATATATTAAATAGAACCCTGTATATTTTTTTCATAGTCGTATTCTGTGTAAAGTTCCCTTTTCAATGATATATCACAAGTTATATTTTTCTTCCAAAACGGCGGAACTGAAACCGGTTTCTGAAAACCGTTATATTCACCATATAACATATAAAACAAAAGACAGTGTCAAACTTCTGAGGTGACCTGATTAAAATTAAACTTTTTGGGTTAGAAAAAGCATGAAAGCATATTATTGTATTTTTTTAGATATTACGTCTTTTCAAAAAAAAAAGTCTACTATTAATATAAATTTTCTGCCAAAATTTAAATTGGACCTTGTATATTTAATTTATCCGTTCAATTTCACGTTAAATTACAATAATCCCAATAATGTGCCACAAGTTATTCCTTTTGTCGTTAAATTGCAACAATATTTCGATTTTTCCTCGAGCTACATAATTTTTTATCGGGGAAACTACTAAATCAAAATTTACTATTTTTATTAGTTAAACTATGTTAGATTTATTTATCCATCCTTTTTAGTATACAATAACTAATTTTCCTATTTAGTCTCAACATGTGTCAGATTTTTTATAACATTTAAACTTAAATGACCAGGCCTAAGTTGTCCATTTTATACCCATACCTGTATAAGCAGTGTTACCGACTCTAATACTCTAATGCCTATATTCCAGTTTATAGAAATTGGTAAATTGTCAATTTTATTTTTATAAAAACGTGACAGTTGATTAATATAAGTATTTTAAAATCATTTTCGCTTATATTAATTTTAAGCTTAATTGCTTCTAGATGCTTGCTTACGATCGTTCAACGTAAATGCAGCTTAAACCGCATACATTGATAAAAACGTAGTAGGCTATGAAAAACAAAATAGCATAATACGACCATCGTTATCTGGTTATTGGCAGTTGTAGTATGCGATGTATATATATATATATACAGGGTGTTTCAGTTTTTTGTTGCATAACTTTAACAGTTGATAGAACTTTTCAAATTAGTGCAAAAAGTTCTTATAAACATAGGTCGTGAAGCGCTTAGTTATCAAGATACAGGGTGTTAAAGTTTGCATTAAATTTTTCCTTTTTTTCCATTATATCTAAACGGTTGGACATAATGGCACAAAATTGGGTATTTGGGGGTTTTTGGGTGCGGAGAATTTAAATTCGATGTTAGTTTTCATATTGCTGCTAGAGGGCGTCACCGGCTTATCAGCACACTAACGTTATTGAACAGAACTTTTTTACCACTCGGTATATGGCTTCAGTGATTAAACTTTCCAATTCCCCCATCTCTTCTTAATAAAAAAGGTATACCTTGTTTAAGTCTCTAGGAGTGACCGTTTTCCAGAAAATCGCACTTGAAAGTTCAAATACTATGAATTATTATGATCTTTGTTAAATGAGTTAATCAACAAATTAAAGGACTTTTCAAACATTTTTTTTTCTGAATATAAAGTTTTGCCGTATTTTTATTTTTTAAAATTATCTTTAATATTTATTGCGTAAATTTATTAAGTTTTTTGCGATAAAAACTGAAAAATAAACAGCTTCCGGGAGAACTTTTTATTGTTAAAAAATTTAACGTTTTTGATTAAAATTTTTATAATTTTTATACATACGTTTTTTTTTCTAAAATACTTTTAAAAACACAGAGCTCTAAAGTTTTTAATTTTAAAAATAGATGCTTTTTAAATATTTAAAACATTTTTAACGTATCTTTTGCGGTAGAAAAAATGTACTCTTTCCATGACCCATTAAAGTTGGCCTTTTTTGAGATTTGCTTTTTTTTCAATGTAATATAGGTTTTTGGAATAATGGTATGGTGTAATCTATTTTATCACATAGCCAAAATTTATAATTTAAAAAATGTGGCTGACATACTTTTTCTATTTCCTTTGAACTAAAAAAAAAACGTAAACCCAAAATAAAAAAAAATTTATATAAAAAATCGAAACTTTAATTAAAACATAGGAAACTAATACATGTAATAGCCATTGAAAACAAAATGAATTTTAAAAAATTTAAAGAAGATGTTCAAAATGTGAACCATTTTGTTCAATACATAGTTCACATCGCCGAAAAACTGAGCGTGAAATGTTATTTAGGAATGGTCTCACCTGACCACAGGCATCCCTAATTCTATTCAAAAGTTCGTCTCTTGTTTGAACGGGAGTTTCATATACTTTTTCCTTTAAAAATCCCCATAGAAAAAAGTCCAAAGGGTTTAAATCTGGAGATCGTGGAGGCCACTGAACTGGTGCTCCACGACCAATCCATCTTTGTGGATAATGATTATCTAGCCAGTTTCTCACCAGCCTCCCATAGTGTGCTGGACATCCATCAAGTTGGAACCAAGCTCTTCTTCTTAAATTCAATGGAATGTCTTCCCACATATTCCCATGTTCCGTTTCTAAAAATTCCAAAAAAACCGCTGCATTTACCCGCTGAGGCAAAAAGTAAGGTCCAAAAAGATTATTGTTGTAAATGCCTATCCAGACGTTTACACTAAACTCGTATTGAAAGTTTCTTGGCCTAACGGCATGTGGATTTTCATGTGCCCAAACGTGCTGGTTATGTCCACGACGAGTAAAACAGGATTCATCGGTCCATAAGACATTTCTTAAAAAGTATCTATTATTTGCAATTAGATTAAGAATTCTCTGACAAAATAACATTCTTCTTTCTTCATCTCCGGGTAGTAATCCTTGAATCGGTTGCAAATGATAAGGATGCCTCCGATCACGTTTAAGAACTCTATAAACATAGCTGGTTGAAATTCCTAATTCAATGGAAACTCTTCTTACACTTGTGGTTGGATCTCGATCAAACATACCCAAAATTTGTCTTTCAAAGTTTCTAGGTGGCCGAACGTTAATACCATTTTCTCGAACGTTGCCTAGACCCTGTTCAACTATTTGCCGATGAATTCTTACGAAAACCGAACGATTCGGATGTCTTCTATTTGGAAATCTGCGCCTGTATTCGTGGGTTGCTTCGGCAGAATTACCATTTGCAAACCCATAAATAAAATGAATATCCGCCAACTCTTGATTAGAAAATACGAAAGGCATTTTACTAAGTAAAGTACTAAAGTAGACAAAAAACGAGAAAGAAAATAGGCAAACTGAAATTTCTGCAAATAAAATACACAAATATGAATGAAGTTTACTCAAAAGTTTACTTTTGTTTTCGGTTTCATAGCAACAGGTTTCATGGCCCACTATTTTTGTTATTATTAACACGGTTCTGCTAGGCAGTCTAAGACTAAAAAATGGCAGGGTAACCTTAACTTTCAAGTGCGATTTTCTGGAAAACGGTCACTCCTAGAGACTTAAACAAAGTATACTTTTTTATTAAGAAGAGATGGAGGAATTAGAAAGTTTAATCACTGAAGCCATATACCGAGTGGTAAAAAAGTTCTGTTCAATAACGTTAGTGTGCTGATAAGCCGGTGGCGCCCTCTAGCAGCAATATGAAAACTAACATCGAATTTAAATTCTCCGCACCCAAAAACCCCCAAATACCCAATTTTGTGCCATTATGTCCAACCGTTTAGATATAATGGAAAAAAAGGAAAAATTTAATGCAAACTTTAACACCCTGTATCTTGATAACTAAGCGCTTCACGACCTATGTTTATATGAACTTTTTGCACTAATTTGAAAAGTTCTATCAACTGTTAAAGTTATGCAACAAAAAACTGAAACACCCTGTATATATATATATATATATATATATATATATATATATATATATATATATATATATATATATATATATATATATATATATATATATATATGTATATATATATACATATGTATATATATATATATATATATATATATATATATATATATATATATATGTATATACACCAACTTCATAACAAGAAAATGATCCTTGTTTGGAACATGTTCTGCATCACAGCAGACACAATGATCCATTTTAGTCAAACGACGATCGCGATTTTGCTCTTATTAGAGCTCATCAGGCCGCCATAGACTAGTGCCCCGTGTAGGGCAAAGGCACAAAACGGAATCACAAAAACAACTACTCCGCTGGCTAATACCACGACCGGCATTGAATTACATTGTGACTCCTGGCTTTCGTTGGGAGCATTAAATGATAGTATGTTTTCATTCCACGTACACCAACGTAATAACAAGAAAATGATCCTTGTTTGGAACATGTTCTGCATCACAACAGACACAATGATCCATTTTAGTCAAACGACGATCGCGATTTCGCTCTTATTAAAGCTCATCAGGAGCTCATCAGGCCGCCATAGACTAGCGAGCCCCGTGTAGGGCAAAGGTACAAAATGTAATCACAAAAACAACTACTCCGCTGGCTAATACCACGACCGGCATTGAATTACATTGTGACTCCTGGCTTTCGTTGGGAGCATTAAATGATAGTATGTTTTCATTCCACGTACACCAACGACATACACATATATATATATATATATATATATATATATATATATATATATATATATATATATATATATATATATATATATATATATATATATATATATATATATATATATATATATATATATATATATATATATATATATATATATATATATAGGCAGATATCTGTCAGTCTGTTCGCGGAATAGCTAAAAAAATACAAAATAAAAAAATGGCGATGACGTGGTAACATTTTTACAAAAATTCAACAACAGTTTGGAACAAAATAGCAGGTTAGTGATACGTTAAAACATTATTACTAAAAAAAACTACTTGTCCAATTCACCTGAAATTGTGCATAAAAATCAAGTATTATGCAATCATCTGGTAAAATTTTGGTAAGCATCGAAGATATACGAAATAAAATATTTTAAAAATCAACCTGAAAAAACTACTTATCAGATTGATGTTAAATTTTGGGCAAGAATGAAGTGTGATATGGAAATGAACCGCTAAAGTTGTGGTACCAATTCGAAATGGCGCATGGCGGCTAATTAACAGTTTTGTAATCGTGAAAATACCACCCGACCAGATTTGAAAACTCTTTAATTCTAGAGTCCCTAGATGCAAAAAAGCATCTTTTCTTAATTCCGTCGTTCTGTGGCTGTCAGTTCGCATCATAGTTAAAAAACTTTTGCTCCAAATTTTACATTATGGCGCTCAATAAGATATTAGAAAAAACAATCTGAAAAGCTACTAAATGAATAAATTCAAATTTTTTCAAGCATTAAGTGTGACATAGAGATAAACTAGTAAAATTGTGGTACGAATTGAAGATGACGGAAAAAAAGGATTTCAATTTGCATTTCGAAATTCGAAAGAATGGTTTATCTAACTTTTGAATGATTACCAGTTTATGTTATTTTCAGTCTTTTTTGATAAAGAAACTGCTATAAAAATGAAAAAAATTAGGGGTGCATTATTTTGACAGTTAATATTCGCCGCGTAATTTTGAGATACAAAGTTGAAGCTTATACAACATACAATACATACCTACAGACTGTGTCAAAAATCGGAGAGGTAAAAAAATATAAAGATGCAATTTAAAAATTTATTTTTGCACCAATTGCCTCTTTGCATTTTTTTACCGAAAATTGACTAGAGATTTACTTTTAAATTAAATAACAATGTACACAAATATTTTTGTTTAAATCAACCTAAAAATAAATATTCAATTGACTAATTGATAAGTTTTGTAGAAAAATTAAATGTGATAAAAGAATATACTGGTACGAATTCAACATGACAACGTAACAAAAACGCGGTATGTGTCAATGTAAAAACTACTTATTGAATTTATTTTAAATTATGTCCAAAAATCAAATATGGCATAGGTAGAAAGTATTAAAATATTGGGAGGAATCTAGTATGATGGAACAAAATGGCCCCAATAAAAAGACATTGTATATTCAATTCAAATTCAAAATGTTATATAAGTATGTGTTACTAATTGACTATGTACTGAACTAAATTGGGTCACACTTCACTATTCGTAATAAAAGGAAAGATTCATAACGAGGAAAGTTCCGGATAAAAGAAAGAAATCATAATTTTGTAAAATGACCTAATCCTCGCGCTACACTTAAAATGGTATTATGGATCATTGTTTAACAATTAAAGAAATACTCAAGGGCAGATAAATTAAACTATTATAATTACTGTATTTAACTTTCATTAACAAGACAGAATAAAGTCCAAATATTTCATTAATTTCAGTTATGTAGATTTCTATGGTATAAACTATATACGCCACTGTTTTGATATGTTTACACTCCTGTGGAATTTAAAGTCGGGAAAATTATACGAAAGCTTTTTGCACACCACACATTTAAGGACCATAATGATATTAAAAAATATACTTTTTATTAATAATAACACAAAAAGGAACACTTGAAACACACTAAAACACCACTTCTGGTCACGCAACAACAAATGCAAATAAATAATAGAACGGTAAAAATTTACTATTTTATTTATGCCAGTGGCGTCGTCGCACTTCGCTTGTATAAATCCTGTATTAGAAGGTTAAGCTAAGTGGCTACCTCTTTTTTGAAACATTATTGTTTTTCTATTTCAGATTTTTATGATATTATATTTTCACACAATATTTTTTTAGTTGGGTAATTTATTTTCATTATTACTTACTACAGCAACACCCGAGAATAAATGCATTCGACAACATGGGAGTTTATAATGTGAAGTAATCTTTGCTCCGCTAAATAATCATATTAGTGTACTCTTTACTTTCTTCCTCTAAGGTTAAAGTAGGGGTGTAAACAAATTTAGAGATATATGTTGGAAAAAATATTCGTTTTATCCATATATCTTTTATAAGGCCATGAATCGATACCGATGCCATTTCAGCAAAACATGAGTAGTTCCAGTGGCGTAGGTACACCCCTGCTAGCCCCCGCAATGCGGAAAGCCCACTTATGTAAGGGGCTCGGGCATAATGTGCAATGGAGCCCAAGGGGCATTATGAGATAGCCCTTTTTTAATCAACAGTTCTTTTCTGCCCTGAGGGGGCCTTTTACCTATAGATCCCGTTCGGGGGGGGGGGGGGAATATTTTCAACCGATGCAGTGTTTTCTTTTATACATAGCATTGTACCCATTGAGTATGTTCGGGAGGGGGGGGGGGGCTTTCGCTCCTTCTAAATCCGCCAGTGAGTTTATCAGCTTTCATTTCGATGTGCGGATCGTTATTCGTTATTCCCTCCTTCGATTTTCGTTTGATTTTCGATCTGCGAATAGCGAAATTTATAATAAAATGAATCAGTGTTTTTGGGATTTTTTACTTCCTTCGTAAAACGGAGGTATTGTAATAGTGAAAAAATTACCCTACAAAATATTTGCACTCTTCACCTAGAGGCCGAAAAACATATTTTCTTAATTCCGTCGATCTGTCTGTCTAAAAAATTACTCACCCGATTGACTTTAAATGTTGGTCAAAAATTAAGGGTCAATGGAGATGACTTGGTAACATTTTGGTATAGTATGGCGGAAGAAAATGGCGGCCTAGCGTTTAAACAATTGTTACTAAAAAACTAATTATCCAATTCACTTTAAACTTTGCACGAAAATCAAGTATTGCGTAGAAATCAGCCCGTAAAATTTTAGTACGAATCCAGGACGAAGAAACAAAATGGCGGCCTAATAAAATATTAAAAATATCAGCTTGGAAAAACTACGTACTGGATTGATTTCCAATTTTGTGCCAGAATTAAATGTGATTATATTACGAATTCAAGACGGCGCGGCGGAAGAAAATAGCAGCCAAATGTGTTTGTAATGGTGAAAAAATCACCCTTCCAGGTTTTACATATCTTCACGTTTAAGCGTCTCTAGATGTCAAAAATTATGTTTTCTCTGTTCCGTCGGACTATATATCGGTATATCTGTTAGTTCGCAGCATAAGCTGCGTACCCGGTTGACTTCAGGTTGGTCAAAAATTAAGGATAATATGGAGAAGACCTGGTGACATTCTGGTAAAATTCGAAAAAAAAAATTAAAATTACTTATATAATTTACCTCAAATTATTCACAAAATCAAGTGTGTGAACTGTTAACATTTTGGTCTAAATCCAAGATAGAAAAATAAAATGGCGGCCTAATAAAATATTTAAAAAATCAGTATGATAGAATTACTAGATTAGACTTAAACTTTATTCAAGCATTAAATGTAATCTAGACATACACTGGTAAAATTGTGGTACGAATTCAAGATCGCGGAACAAAATGGCGGCCAAATAACATATTTTAAAAAATATTCATATTTAATTGGCCTCAAATTTTGCACAAAAATTAAATGTAATATAGGGATAAACTAATACGAATTCAACAAGATGGGACAGAATTGCGGTCTTAAAAAATCAGTGTAAAAAGTACCTGTTCAATTTATTTGAGCTTTTGCGAGCACTTGAGTGATAAATATACTAAAGCAAGTACGTAATTAGTATTATGGTAGAATATTAGATCATGTACATTAGGGTTACCAGTTTTCGATGGTTTTACGGCGTATTTCCCTTATTATTTCTATACGTAGAATCCAGTGTTGTAATCAACTTTTTGCTGTGAGCCGTCGATATTTAGATATAACCTAAAATTTTGTTTTTTCTTTTACAAGATTTAGGCACCCTATACGGGGTGTTATTTTATTGATGACTAAAAATGAAGGTTGTAATTTTTTTTTCTTATTTTAGGACTAAAAGTTTATATAGCATTTGCTTTTGAGAGGCTGTTACAGTTTTAGAAACATTCTAGAATTTTTGTTCTAATATTTTAAAAGCTATTTAATAAAAACCTAGCACATTTTAATAGATATTTAGGGGTTATATTTTGTAACTATTAGCTATTTTTAAACTCAACTATGGGCAGAGATATGGGTAACCTTATGAAGTTCCAACGAAAAATAGATCGCCACCGTTGTTTTCGTTAAATTAGTAGCATTCGAGAAAAGAGAAGATTAAAATACACAAAAAAATTACTCTTGATAATTTCTCATTGGACAGGTAGTTTTCGAGGAAACTTTTTTTTAATGCGGGTTAAAGTTGCTCAAAAATATTTGGGTATGAGATAGCTTTTATAAGAAAAAAATGTATATCAACATTAAGTAGTACCAAAATGTTTATTTTTTTAGATACAGGGTGTTTAAAATATTAATAATAAGGATTTTTTGAACACCCTGTATTTACAAAATTAAATATTTTGGAACTCATTAAAAAAAAACAAATAGATTTGCCCATAACTTATTTAATATAAAGATCAAGTTGTCTTTGGCTGATATTTAGCAACACAGCAGAAAAATTTTTAGAACTTGGCGTGTCACATTATACCTATACAACAACATTTGTTGCGATAGCTTGAGCGTAATTAGAAAAAAAACGGGAAATTTCTTTACCTGGAACTTCCCTCGTTATGATTGTTTTTCATTTGTTAGGAATTGTGAAGTGTGATCCAATTTAGTTCAGTATATATGTTTTACATATACTGTCTTTTCATTTTTATTTGTTCAATCATATTCAATTCTTACCAAAATTTCACCATTTTTTTTCTACCTATGCCACACTTGAATTTCGGCAATGATAAAATAAATTCAATAAGTAGTTTTTACATTGACACATACCCATTTTGCTACGTCATGTTGAATTCGTACTAGTTTATTCCATTTTCACCATCTAATTTTTTTGCAAAATCAATTGAACAAGATTTTTTTACGATTTTTTACAAAAATGTATTGGCCGCCATTTTGTTTCACCATCTTAAATTGAAACCTATAGTTTCCTTACTCCATTGGTCTACACTCCATAGATAATTTGCCGATATTAAGTTTCTAACTCTTTTTCGTTAACGATCCTCTTGTTGTTATGCTAAAGTGGTGTATTATTTGGGGTCATAGATTTTATATCCTACATGAAACCCATATTATCAGTCTATACTTACTCTGTTGGTATGCGGATAGTTCCTAACCCCAAATAATACACCACCCTAGCAACTAGAAGATCGTTAACGGAAGCCATTTAGAAACTTAATATCTGGAAAATATCTGCGAACCAACGGAATAGGTAAAGACTGATAATATGGCTTTTATGCAGGATATAAAATACGTATGTGTCCTGAGAATGCAACAATAGAGTTGCGAAACGTCGACAATTTATAAAAAGACCTTTGTTTTTTTTTACTGGCTCCTAACCCCAAATAATACACCATTCTAACATAAAAACAAGAGGATTGTAAACGAAAACCATAGAAACATATAATCTGGGAAATATCTGGAGTAGGTCAAGACTGATAATATGTGTCCTGAGGATGCATTAATAAAGTTGCGAAACGTCGATTATTAAAAAATAGACTTTTGTTTTTTTACTGGATCCTAACCCGAAATAATACACCACTGTAACATGACAACAAGAGGTTTGTTAACGAAAACCATATAGAAACTTATAATATCCAGGAAATATTTGTGGACCAAAGGAGTAGGTAAAAACTGATAATATGGGTTTCATTCAGGATATAAGATCTATATATGTGTCCTGAGTATGCACAAATTAGGTTCCAAAACATCGATGATTTAAAAAAGACAAGAGACTTGTTTTTTTACTGGATCTCAACCCCAAATAATACACCCTCCTAACAATTTTTTTTTTAACATTGTGTAGGATTTTAACCAAAATATTACTAGGTCATCCCCACATGACCCTTAATTTTTGGTCAAAATTTGAAGTCATTCGGGTAAGTAGTATTTAAGCTGTGTACCGAACTGGCAGACAGACCGACAGATGGACAGGCGGAATTGATAAAACATATTTTTTGGCATCTAGGGACGCTAAAACGTGAAGATATGTAAAACCTGAGAGGGTGATTTTTTCACGATACAAAAATTTTATTTGGCCAAAATTTTGTTCCGCCATCTTGAATTAGCAACACACTTTTACTAGTTGAGCCCTATACTACAATTAGTTATGGCACACAATTTGAAATCATTAAATAGTTTTTGTTTTTCGTTTTGTTCCGCCATCTTAGATTCGTACCAAATTTTACCACTTGATTCCAACATAATACTTGATGTTTATGCAAAATTTGAAATTAATTCGACAAATAGCTTTTTCATAATATTTTTTTAACGTTTCACTAGGCCGCCATTTTGTTTTAGCCATTCTCGATTTTTACCAAAATATTACCAGATCATCCCCATATGACTCTTAATTTTGTATCAAAATTTGAAGTCAATCGGGTTAGTTTTTAAGCTATTACGCGAACTGACAGACAGACCGACAGACGGGTCGATGGAATTAATGAAACATATTTTTTTGCATTTAGGAACGCTAAAACGTGAAGATATGTAAAACCGGAGAGGGTGATTTTTTCCGCCATTTTGTTCCGCCATCATGGATTCGTACCAAAATGTTACCACTTGATTGATTATTTTTTGCAAAATTTCAGATAAATTGGACCAGTAGTTTTTTTTAATAATATTTTTTTAACAATTAACTAGGTCGCCATTTTGTTTCGCTGCAATGGATTTTTACCAAAATCTTACCAGCCCATCCCCATATGAATCTTAATTTTTGACCAAAATTTGAAGTCAATCGGATAAGTAGTCCTTAAGCTATGCCGCGAAGTAACAGACATACAGAAAGACTGATAGACGAACCGACGGGGTTGATAAAATAATATTTTTTGGCATCTAGCGACCCTAAAACGTAAATATGTGTAAAAGTAAGAATCTGACTTTTTCACGATTACAAACATTTTATTTCGTCGCCATTTTATTCAGCCATCTTGAATTAGTACCACTATTTTAATAGTTGACCCCTATACCACAATTACCAATGGTACACAATTTGAAATGAAACCATTAAGCAGTTTTTTCAGGCTGAATTTTTGAATATTTTATTAGGCCGCCATTTTTTCCGCCATCTTGGATTCGTACTAAAATGTTACCAGTTGATTCCAACATAACATTTGATGTTTTTGAAAACTGGATGAGAAGTTTTTTAATAATAATTTTTTTAACATTTCACTAAGACGCCATTTTATTTCACCATATTGGATATTTACTAAAATCTTACCAGCATCCCCATATGACCCTTAATTTTTGACCAAAATTTGAAGTCAATAGGGTAAGTAGTCTTTAAGCTATGCTGCGAACAGACACAGAGACAAACAGACAGAAAGTCCGACAGAGGGACCGACGGGGTTGATAAAACATATTTTTTGACATCCAGCGACGTTAAAACGTAAAGATGTGTAAAAATAAGAGGGAGACTTTTTCACGATTACAAACATTTTATGTGGCCGCCTTTTGTTCGGCCATCTATTTTACTAATTGATCCCTATACCACAATTAGTTATAGCACACAATTTAAAATCAAACCATTAAGCATTTTTTTCAGGCTGAATTTTAAATATTTTATCAAGCCGCTATTTTGTTCCGCCATCTTGGATTCGTACCAAAATATTACCAGATGATTCCAACATAATACTCGATGTTTTTGCAAAATTTGAAATAAATTGGATGAGTAGTTTTTTATTAATACTTTTTTTAACATTTCTCTAAGCCGCCATTTCGTTTGGGCATATTGGATTTTTACCAAAATGTTATGAGGTCATCCCCATATGACCCTTAATTTTTGACGAAAATTTCAAGTCAATCGGGTAAGTAGTTTTTTAGCTACGCCGCGAACAGACAGGTAGACACACAGACAGAGCGACGGAATTGAGAAAATATGTTTTTCGTCATCTAGGGACCCTGAAACGTAAAGATCTGAAAAAATCTCGCAGTGTGATTTTTTTCACGATTACAAAAATTCAATTCTCGCACTTAATTATACAAAACTTGAATAATTTTGCATGTACCTGGAACTGCATGATGAAGTACCTATGGCAATAATTGCAATTTCCCCTTAAATATTTTTTAAAATATGGATTTTTATTAATATTTGGAAAACCACTTAACGTATTGTATTGAAACTTGGTATATAAAATATATATATTTAAAACACTAAGCTAGAATCTTCAGCAAGTTCGTGAGAGGGTTGTACTGTACCAATTTGCATGATTTTTTTTAAATGATCGCCTGATTACCGGAACCTTTCAACCCTATTTTTTGTGATGTTTTATTACAAAAATTCAGTTCTCGCACTTAATTATACAAAACTTGAATCATTTTGCATGATGAAGTACCTGTGCCAATAAATTACTCTAGATTAGCTCATAACTTAATCACAATAAACTATAAGGATGGCGTTTTCTTTGGCTATTATTTGCTACGCAGCCAATTTACATTTTATGAAATTTGCTTGACCCACCCTGTATAAAAAGCCTTTCGAGACATTAGTTACTGTGCTCTTAATTCGAGAATAAATTGCCTATAAGCTAAAAAAACATGAAAAAATTAAAAATGACTTTAGTGTTTTAAATATTTCATAATTTAAAGGACGTAGTGTATATATATTTTTTTATCATAACATTCCACCTGTTTTAAATTTTGCAACATTTTTATATTTCTCCACATTTTTAATTAACAGAAATTTCCTTTTTATTTCACTAAGTCACTTGTACATTACTTTTAAATATATTTATATATTTTTGGTCGCACTTTTTTCAGTGTATCATAATAACTCAATTCGAGACGTTTCCTTTACGACCTTGAAAAATTATGGGTAGTGCGTATTTTCCCCTAAACCACACCGGCCCAAACAGTTAGCGGACCGAAACTTCACTGGCCCAAACCGTCGAAATCCCGACAGATTGGAATGTGTGGAATCCGCCGCTAGCCCGACACTTTAAATACCGAATTGGTGAGCTACGCTACTGGCTAAAAATTCTTTAAATAGGCCTGCTGTGTTGTCAAGTTTTATTGATAAAAATAGTTTTTTAATTTTGTATCCTGATCCAAGCAAATACCTATCTAAAAATCAGTTTTTATCAGACACATATTGATTAGTATTTTATAAGATTTTTAATGATTTTCCCTAAGCTTGTTATTCGTGCAGGTACTTTATTAATTATAATTTGTTTTAGGACCATCAGTCTTCTTGATGTTTGATATAGGTATCGTAGACAAGGCTTAGGAAGTTAGTTCTGCTCATATGTGCATTGCAGATAGTAGTGACGTGTATATTATAGTGATACTTGAGTACTTACAATTACTGTTGCTGAGAAAGTGTGTAGTTTAAGAACTAAAAAAGATGCACCATATGATAAATGTAGGGTCAACTTTATTATTAATTTTATCTTTAATAATTTTTTTTGTTACTGTAAAGTGTATCACATATTTTGTATATTGATTAAAATATATAGCTAAAGTGGATTAGAAATTTGAAGATTTTTTCCCCATATTTTAAAAATATTAACTGTGGCCTATTTATATATTTTCTTCAGTTGGTATACACAATTGAGTAATAAGTTAATTTAGTAAGTATGCAAGATATTGCACATCTCACCTTTAAGTTTTTTTAAATCTAAGTATGGCTTAAGAAAAAGTTAGGTAGATGATATAATTATAAAGAACAAAAGTCTTTCGAAGATACCTTCAATTAATTTCATGTTTTCAGGTTCTTAAGTTTATTAACTGGTATAAAATAGTTTAGATCTTGTAAATTATTTTATCAATTAACTTATTAAAATATAAACTTTTATAGCCTAATCTTATAAAATTTCGTAAAAATATTAGATCTTATCGTTGATTTTACCATATGTTGGGAACTGGCTGTCAACCTTATAAGACTGCGTATTGTTGAAAAAATTATGGTATAGTCTTTATTCAAGTAAATGTTAATTTTAAATAAATAGTTCCAAACCAGTAAAAAAGGTATCCTACAATAGCTTTATACATAGATTCTGTCATATCACAATTAAATCAGCTGTACATTAAGGTATCATATTATAAGATTAATAATACTTAAGGTTGAGACAGTGTTTCAAGAAGGCTAGACATTGACTGAAAGCATTATCCCATATAATACCTGTAGTGCCTTGTTTAATGTCCGACTAAGAAAAATATTTTTTAATTGACAAAAATCTAGTTTGAACATTATATGTTAAATATTATTTAACTGATTTTGACATAATGTCATTATTTGTCAAAATAAACTAATAATAAATGGTGCCAAGAATATATAACCAAATCCCATTGGAATTTAAGAGCAAATCATATATAATTAAACAAAAATCTTGAATACTTCAAAATGAAGTAAGCATTTCATGATTGCATACGAATTTTGATTGATCATAAATTAAACGTTCATTTAACTTTTTTGTAAAAAAAATTGGTAAATGTAGAAGTTATAGATTTTTAATATTTTCTATCTATACTGGGTGTTTTTTCGGAAAAGCATGACAAATTTTTTTTTGTTTTGATGGTACACCCTGTATATGTCCATCAAATGGGTCTCTTCTTGCTAATTATAATTATACTAGGTTTGAAACATTTATCGTGAAACACAACTGAGAAAATTGACAATATACCTATTAAGAGATGTTAGAGAAAACATAACACCGATATGAATAACTTGCCTCTTATGGCATGGTTTTTCTCCATTGCCTTTAAAGGTAAAGGTATCAAATCTAACATATTTAAGATTAGCAAAAAGATGGCTATTTAATGGGCATATAATAGACATGGTGTCCCATAAAAAAATTGAGGGTTCTATTTATAATCAATATTCCCGTACATTATTAGATGATAATTGATCATTGTAGATGATAAAAATACTATTTATTTGCCTGTCATTGTTAATATATTTTATTGTTATAGTTTAAAATTTCACAATGTTTGTATTTATTTAATATGTTATTATACAAAAAAAGCATAATTTTACAAAAGAAAATACACTTAATACTCACAAACAGAACAAAACATAGAACAATAGTTAAGTAATGAATCTTAAAATATTTAATACAGTCAGGTAATAAAACTCAGATACTAAAAGAAGGAAAATGTAAGTTTAACCCCAAAAGAAAAAATTAAGTGCTAAAATAAATATAATATATAATAGCTAGGAATAAGTTTTGTAATTTTTTAAATAAAACACATAATTTTACTGATTAATTTGTTTGTGCCCAGATACATACTAATCATACAATTATATATATATATATATATATATATATATATATATATATATGTATATATATATGTATATACTACTACCTGGTCTACCTACTACCTACCTAAACTTGGTAAAGCTTATGGACATCCAAAATAAATAAGTAGCTAACCACAATCACCATATTAATATTGCATAAAATGTGCCATCTCTACACATTTATAGAAAACTATCTATATTCACTGTTAAAATTGAAAATGATCAGTAAAATTGAACTTTGTGACATTAACTTAAATAATGATATTAACAGGCATTTTTTTCCTGATAGTATGGTGAATGTAAGATAATTTGTCTTGGGCGCAATTGGTCAAATCAGGAGTACTCGATGTACCTACATAAAAAAAATAATAGGATTGAATTGATAACCTCCTTTTGGAAGTCGAGTAAAAACTACCTGCACAGATTAATTCAAATAAAAAAAAATATAAGGTTCAATATTTTTGTTAAGGTGATAAAATGCCAATTTGTCTGGGCAGGTGAACCACTGATTTATTAAATACAATAAAATCCAATTTTCTTATTAAAATTATTTAAAAACATTCAAACAAATAACTTGGTTGGTGTGACAACATTCTTCAGGGCCTAGCTCGGATATAGTAAACAGAGCCTATAATTATGTTTTGCTCTTTCAATTTCTCCAAATGCAACAGACCAAAATTATTAATTTTACAAAAACAGTTTTGAAGCCAGGTATAATTTTGTGAGTTTTTTAACCTTACAATAAAAAAATACTGATATTCAATTTCCAATGATCATTTTTGAAGCTTAGTTTGCATTGGTTTTGATTAAAATTCTACAAATCATATCACTTGTTAACAATATGAATAATTTAAGACTGTGATTACAAATAATTTCATAAGAAATTAATTACAGCTACCCTTACTTTTGACTAAATATGCTAGGTGGATTTTGAAGCTACGTTTAAGGTGTGAACGAACTATTTTTAACAAATTGAAGAAGTTATCAAAATAACTGGCTTCTTAAAGCTAAAGAAGCAAGCTTTCAAATTCTGAAAATATTAACAAGATAGATTGCCTTCTTTTTAAAATACAGACAACTGTGTTTTTGTTATGATAACTTTAATTAAGTTTATGTATTGAGAGTTTTTATGAATTTTTCCAGTCCAGTCTGTAGTTAGCCTAACCCTGGATGTAACAATAATAGCTATATTTTAAAAAATGATACTTTAAATCATTTTGTGTATTTAATCACAAATATTTGTAAAAGTTTCTTTCTTTGTTACTGGACATTGTGGATAGCTATATGATGTGGAGAATCCGTGTTGAATGATTTCAAAATGTATTTACTTAATTATGTTAAAGTAGGAGTAGGAGCTATGAGTCAGCCTAAAGAAATCAAAATTGGAGTACCATAAGGTACAGTGCTGCGTCTTGTGCTTTTTAACATGTATATCAACACTCTTTGTAATCTTGGCACGAGGGGGTAAAGTGGTTGCCTATGCTGATGACTCCACTTTGATTTTCCCCAGTAATACATAGGAAGAATTGCAGTATTTATTAATTGAGGATATGAATAAGGTTAAATAGTTTTTGGATAACTGACCCTTAATGTAAAGAAAACTAACTTATTCAATTGCATAAATTAATCATCCAAATTTTAATTAAATTAACATAGATTCTTTGAGTGTACTGTTGGTAAATAAAGCAATAAAAAATAATAAAAAGTTTAAAGAAATAAAAAGTTTTAAGAAGTAAGTCTATTCATTGTAGGTCAGACACATTGTAATGGCATACAATACCTACTTGACAAAATGATGAATGTCAAGATATAGTTTATTTTCAGAATAAATCTAAACCGAAGATTATATTAAACATTAACTTTATTTAAAACACATTACAGTAAATATTTTCTTCGTATGATGTAATCAGTCTTCTTAACTCACAAAGTGATTGTTTTCACTTGCCTCGCCCCTGGCAATAACTGAATTGGTGTAGTTGGTAAGAAGGCCAGATTTTAATCAATGACATACATACTAACTTTCTAGAGCTTACATCTTGTTGGTAATCTTATTACATAGTGGTCGTCCCTACGCATACTAAAAATAAAGAATTTTCTTAATTACTTTCAAAAAAATTAATACTCTTATTCAAAAAAAAAAGAAATTAATGAAATAGATATTGCACTACTTAGAAAAATAACCAGGTCCTGGTGAACTTATGCTATTTGAATTTTAAAAGGAAAACAAAAAAAAACTACATATTATATTTAAATAATGAGCCCATATAATTTCAAAAAAATTGATCATACTAAATGCTTATTTGTGGAAGTATTATTCTAGTTTTATCTTAGGCATGTTATAAATATATTTGTTTTAATCAGAAGTTGTACCATCTATACATTTTTACATTCCGATAAAACTTTAAATTCTATGAATGTCAGTTTTTAAATGTTTGAAATCGGACAAAAAATGGCGGATCTATTTAGCTGGCCATGTCACAAATATTAATGCAAATTTTAACAGACTTCAAAAAAGGAGGTTATCAATTTGACCCGATGAATTTTTTTGTATGTATGTACATATATTACTCTGCGATGGTTTCAACAATTTTGATGAAATTTTCAAGGAATATTCAGCATATTGTAAAAAGGTTAAATATGGCGGAATGACGCTATATTAAATATTTATTCGACGCAATAAAAGCGTACACCATTTTATTAGGAATTTACATAGATATATATGGTTATTTGTTAAATATAACTTAAAATAAAACTCATATAAATTGAACTAAAAAGGATGAAATAAAAAACTGTATAAAAAAATAAAACTTCAAAAAATGCACCTAAAAATGAAAAATAATATTTTATTCCATCTGGAAAATTTTAGTCTGTGAAGTCAGCACCAAATTAATACAGATAGTAAAACATTATATTCTTGGTATTAGACATCAACTCATTACATAAATATAGTTTTGTGATTAGGTAATTAAGAATAAGTTTGGTTTTGATTTCACAGACACAAGGTATGGGATTCACTTCTGGGGCGTTTCTTCACAATATCTACTTCAGAAAGCTTTGCTCTCCAAACATAAATTTTTATAAAAAATAAAAAAACTTCAACAAAAAAGCAAAACTAAAAAGTAAAAAATAATATTTTATTCCACATTGAAAATTTGACTTTATGAAGTTGTCTTCAAACTTATTCTTAATAACTTAATCACAGAAATTATATAATGGGTACCTATATATATGGGAATAAAATATATTATCATCTATTAATTTTTACATTTCGATAAAACTTTAAATTCTATGAATGGCGGATCTGCAGGCATTTTCTTTATTTTGTTTAGATGGCCATGTCACAAATATTAATGCAATTTTTAAAAGACTAAAGAAGGAGGTTATCAATTTGACCCTATGTATTTTTTTTATGTATGTATATCAATTACTCTGCAGTGGTTTCAACAATTTGGATGAAATTTTCTGGATATTCCCGAAGTGGTCTCCCAGCAAGTTTATTGTAAAAAAGTTAAAGAATAGCAGAATGACGCTAGATTAAATATTTTATTTGACGCAAAGCGTTCACCATTTTATCAGGAAATAACATTTTTGGCTTTAACTTCACAAACTAAAAGTTTAAAGAGGAAATAAAATATTATTTTTCTTCTAAGCACTTTATTTATCTACCTATTTAACAAATTTTTCTAAAAGTTTTCTTTGTAAGAAGAAAATATTTTGAAAAGGAGAAATGCCTCATTTCTATTAAAATATCTAATTATTTTGACATATGAATTACCTCAGCAGTTCTGTATTTATTCTCAGATGGATCATAGAACCATTCCTCACTGCTATGTCTGTCTACTCATAATTTTATATGCAAAGCTGATTTTCATTTTTTATTGTTGTCTAAGATTCATACCCCGATTTGCCAAAATGGAGTCCACTGTGGATGATACATCTATGAATTTACATGGTTTTCCTAAAAATGCAAACACAACTATATGTCATAATCATGTTATCAACCAAACACAAATGTTTTTGTTGAGGTTTTTCTTTTAACTAACATTTAGTGTGCACTATACATTGAAAACCCAATATATTGTAGAAAATCCGAAGAGGAACATTTAAGAAAAAAATGTATACCTACACAAAAAAAGAATCTAGGTGACTTACCAATATGAAATTTGTACATTACAATATACTTCCTGATTATTCTGATGTCCTAATATTGATAGTCCTTTTAAATTGCCGAATCTAACTTTCTAGTACTCCCTTTCTTGAAATCGCATTTGAATGGGCGAAGAGCTGAGAATTCAGGACGGTTCCGGAACACAGTAAAAGCTTGCATTCTTGCATATTATTTCTGCATGTTTCACAACCGAACCAACTAACAATTTACATCATGTTAGTAAAATTTATTTTATTGTATCCTAACACTGATAGGACGCAGTAAAATTAATACGTAGCTATTTGCTATTTTTATAAACAAAATTCTTTGAGAACGATTTAAAACTTATTATTTAGGAATATTAATAACATGTTATCAACCATAAATAAAAAAACACGATATTATTTTACTAATATTTTCGGAAATATGTACTTCATCTGAACAATAACGCACTTTGGCAACAGTGACAGAAGTTTCTTACGTCATTGGCGTACATATTTATGTATTTCGACGTTTAAAGCCAAGGACAAATTCCATGCATTCCAATGTGTCGGGATTTCGACTGTTAGCGCCAGTGACGGTTATGTGTAATGTAGGTTCGGGCAAATGTCTTTTAGGGGTATTAACTGTTTGGGCCAGTGAAGTTTAGGGCCAAATACATCGAACCAAATTATGCTGTCTATAGGCAACTTAAAATCCATTTTGGTTAAAAACTGACTCAATAGGGTTCACGCTCTGCAGAAATAGAAAAACGCGAGTGCGATTTAACATTTCAAATTTTGCAGTTATGTAGAGAAAGGATCAGTGTAAAGCGGCCATTTGGTGAAAAAAAAATTATATAGGGCGGTATCTGTGTCAAAAAATGATCGAAAAAGGACAACTTTGCTACTAATTCTTTATTCTAAATTCTAATTTTTCATAAAAATTGGCAGTTAGCCCCCAACTATACATATTTCCCTATTAAAATCACATTGAAGCTAATGCATATCTCTTATCGTTTTAACATAATATTGCAGCGGCGGAAGGTGCACTTCCCCCTTAATACAAAACACGCATTATAAAATGCGTTACTGAACACAGAATCACACGTCCTTTACCTTCAGAGAGTGGCTATGCTTGATGTTATGGTTAAGTTTTATATCTGTATGGATTCCAGTGGCTTGTTAGAGGAGACAGGGGAGTGCCTCCTCTGAAAATAGTGTAAATTAAATATATAAATCTATTAATCTACAAAATTTGATTTGCCATTAAATATTGAATTTCAGCTTTCTTTTCTGAATTAAGAATGTAGCCGACTTTTAAATCGCTTGCTAATATTGGTTATGTCTCGCTGTCTTGTTCCGACTCTCGTGTGATCTCTCTTGCCGGAGGCTTGCTGCTGTTCCGGTGACTATTCCTGTCTAATTTTCCATACTTCTTAAACGCGCTGTATTATTTTTAATGCACATATTAAGGGGTGACCGGAGGCAAAACCGCCTTCGCTACAAGTGTATACGAAATGTTATGATTTTATGATTATGCTGCGAAAATTACATACATTCGGGCGCGTAAAACGGTAAACCGGTTTTGACAGTTTAGTTATATTTCTGTGGGTAAAAAGGTTTAATAATTAGTTCGTCCAGATTTTGCGTGTTAATTTTTATTTTCTAGTGAAGAGGTGTAGATACTGTGTAGGGATAAGCCGGGTAAGTTTATATACGAGGGCCTTTCAACAAAGACTAGGACTGAATTTTTTACGGCTCAGTGCAACAAGCTACATACCGCCAAAAATCAGAAAATATCATCCAAGTTGTCATAAATTATTTATCTGATTTTGACGCAGCTCTAAAGTTGGTGATAGATAAATTGAAAGTACATAGACATGCGATTTTGTGTTCTTCTTGAAAAATCAGCAACTTTTTCGATGATTAATATAGCTTTTGGGGAATTGTCTATGGCAAGATCTGCTTGTTTTCGATGGCATAAAGAGTTTAGTAATGACAGGGAAAGTTATCAGTTGCAAGGCGGTCCAGGTGCTCCTATTATGGCACTAACTGAGGAAACCATCAATACCGGAGCAGTAATTATTCGCACAGATTCACGTCTGACTATCCCACAACTCTCTAATATTCTTAAAATATCTGTTGGAACTGTTTTTACTCTTTTACACAAGCATTTAAACATGTCTAGAGTTTGTGCTCGCTGGATTCCGCGTACACTGACACAAGATCAAAAAGCGAATAGGGTAGCGGTTTGTAAATACTGGAAACAATGCGTTGAAGAAGGTGGAAGACCGACCATTATTACTGCGGATGAAACTTGGGTGTATTATTATGATCCGGAGATGAAGCAACAGAGACGCAGTGGGTAGAAAAAGGAGGAACACCTCCAAAAAAAGCACGTGTTGTAACATTTTTTTATCACAAAGGCAAGGTGTATACGCACATGGTCCCATATGGTAGTACAGTAACTGCCAGTTATTATAAACAAGTTTTGTTTAAGTTGATGAAGGATTATATCCTCAAAAAACGACCTGAGCTGATTGGAAAGTGGAAACTTCATCATGATAAAGCTCGCCCTCACGTAGCGGATATAGTGACAGAGTATTTGAACACTAAAAATATCAGGTCTGTACCGCATCCTCCATATAGTCCTGACAAAGCTCCATGCGACTTCTATCTGTTTTCTTAAGCAAAAAAAGACCTCAAAGGACGACGATTTCAAACAGAATTGGATGCTCTCGAGGCTTTAGAGGCGGTTTTGAAGAAGCTCTCAAAGAATGGCTTCCGCCATGTTTTTGAATAATGGTAGCACCGTTGGGATAAGGTTATCGCATTACAAGGGGACTATATAGAGCGTGATCACAGTATTGTTGTTTAAGATTAATAAATAAAGTTTTGGTACTACTAGTCCTAGTCTTTGTTGAAAGGCCCTCGTACTATTTTTTTAACGAAATTTTTGACTATAAAATGGAGTGTGGATCATCTGAAATGAACATCAGTGTCAGCAATTGTGAAGATATTGTTAGTTTTCTCATTAACGTTCTATTTCTAAATTTCTAAATTCTAAAGGTGATGGATGATGATAAGTTATTCGTAAAAGAGTTACGTGTTCCCCATCCCGATTTGAGTAATTATCATAAATCAAGGAAAATCGCCCCGTAGTTTTGTCAATTCCTGGTTCGATAAATGTAAATGGCTTAGAGGTAGCCGATATTTAAACAAAATATTTTGTTGGCCGTGCTTATTATTTTCGAACAAAGATGTATGGTCAAAAAACGAATTTGACAATTTAAAAAATGTGTCTCGTTCCTTAGAAAGACATTCAAAAAGTCAGAAGCATATTAGCTGTAGATGTAAATAGCATCTTTTGGGGAAACAAAATATGAATATTGCAAACGGTTAAAGGTTGACGCTCACCAAACCGCAGCGCGGAAATTTCTTTCGTGTGCTTTGTATGGAATTAAATAGACCATCGCATACTAGACCGCGCCGGCCGTGGCAATCCGCCCCGCAAGATTTCTTGACGAAAGTCGAAATATTTTTCTAGCAACTTTTTTCCACCTACCGCGCTTAGGGGCTTCGTAGTGTGCGTTTTCGCACACAAGTTTTTCTTTAAAGAGAATTAAAACCTTTACCTGAATACAACCGGCCTAGACAGAGTTTCCAATATGTCCATAATCTCCATTAATAAAGACCTTGTGAAAGAGATGGAAAAAGATACATTTTACGATGGTATTATTGATCGTTTTTCAAATCAGAAAGACCGCAGAATACCTTTAAAGCTTCAACGTTTGTAATTATTATACTTTAAATTACTTTATATGGCAATTAAAAATTCAAGACCTACTTAAAAACTTATCACTTATACTTCTAGCACCTAATACCCAAGTAGCACGTATAATCACATATGGGCTAAAATGTTGTGCTATTGGCTAATATCCCTGGCCAATTCGCTAAAATTGCTAGCCGAAATAACAGTTCTATTACAGTATAAAGACGGAAATATGGCTAAAGTGAGGAATAATAATTTGGCTATAATGGGATAAAAATGGACAAGTAGCAATTATACGACCCTCTCTTTTGATTTTATTGTTGGGTTTATTAGCTACTTTTTGAGTTTAAAATTGTGCTTTTTTTAGCTGAATTCTGGCTTGTTTTTTAGCCGCAATTTGAGTAATATATTTTTTTCCGAAATTTAACTAAATAATTCTTCATTTTTTTTTGTCTTTTCTTCATTTATATGATAAATCGTCAATCATTACAAATTATGTAGAAATAGTATTAACAGAGCCAATCAGTGTAAGAATTTATGAGCCAAGAGGAAACGCAAAGACAACAAATCATGAGTTCATAGAAATACACTATGACTTATTGTGTCAAATATTTTAAGAAGTTTGACGGTTGGTAGGGATAAAAAACATTTGCGCAGGATCTTTTACTGTTAAAAGAATCTAAGATAGGCATGTAAAACGCTCGTACCTTTCTTGAAATAAACAATTTCCTTTTCTACAATTTTTTTAATTCCCTCGTAAAGGAAAGTATTTTAATCGTGAAAAAATCACTCTCCGAGACTTTTTAGATCTTCACGTCTCAGGGTCCCTAGATGACGAAAAACATGTTTTCTCAATTCCGTCGGTCTGTCTGTCTCTCTGCCCGTTCACGGCGTAGATAAAAAACTACCTTACCCGATTGACTTCAAATTTTGATCAAAAATGAAGGGTCATATGGGGATGACCTGGTAACATTTTGGTAAAAATCCAATATGGCGAAACAAAATGGCGCCTTAGTGAAATTAAAAACAAATTATTATTAAAAAACTGCTCACCTAATTTATCTCAAATTTTGCAAAAACATCAAGTGTTATGTTGGAATCAACTGGTAACATTTTGGTACGAATCAAAGATGGCGGAACAAAATGGTGGCTTAATAAAATATTTTAAAATTCAGCATGAAAAAACTGCTTAATGGTTTGATTTCAAATCGTGTGCCATAACTAATTGTAGTATAGGGATCAACTAGTAAAATAGTGGTACTAATTCAGGATGACCAAACAAAATGGCGGCCAAATAAAATGTTTGTCATCGTGAAAAAGTCACCCTCTGACTTTTATACATCTTTACGTTTTAGCGTCGGTAGATGCCAAAAAATATGTTTTATCAACTCCTTTGGTCCTTTTATCGGTCTTTCTGTCTGACTGTCTGTCAGTTCGCGGCATAGCTTAAAGACTAGTTACCCGAATGACTTCAAATTTTGGTCAAAAATTAAGGGTTATATGGGGATGGCCTGGTAAGATTTTGGTAAAAATCCAATATGGCGGAACAAAATGGCGGCTTAGTGAAATGTTGAATAAATTGTTTCTCCAAAGAATTCATCCATTTTGACTCAAATTTTGCAAAAACTCAAGTATTATGTTGGGATCAACTATTAATATTTTGGTACGAATCCAAGATGGCCGAGCAAAATGACGGCTTAATAAAATATTTAAAAATTCATCCTGAAAAAAGTGCTTAGTGGTTTGATTTCAAATTGTGTGCCATGACTAATTGTGGTATAGGTACTAGTCAAATAGTGGTACTAATTCAAGGTGGCGAAACAAAATGGCGACCAAATAAATGTTTGTAATCGTGAAAAAAATCACCCTCTCCGGTTTTACATATCTTCACGTTTAACGTCCCTAGATGCCAGAAAATATGTTTTATCGATCGGTCTGTCTGTCGCTCTGTCTGTCTGTCTGTCAGTTCGCGGCATAGCTAACCCGATTGACTTCAAATTTTGATAAAAAATTGAGAGTCATATAGGAATGATCTGGATAAATTTTGTTAAAAATCGAGTATGGCAAAAACAAAATGGCCACCTCATCAAGTGTTAAAAAATTATTATGAAAGCTACTTGTCGCATTTATTTCAAATTTTGCATTCCCAGTCAACTGGTAAAATTTTGGTACAAATACAAGATGGCGGAACAAAACAAAGAACAAAAAACTACTTAATGATTTCAAATTGTGTGCTTTAACGAATTGTGGTATAGAGCTCAACTAGTAAAACCGTGTTACTAATTCAAGACGGCTAAACAAAATTGCGTTCAAATAACATTTTTGTAATCGTGAAAAAATTATCCTCTCCCTAGATGCCAAAAAACATGTTTTATCAATTCAGTTGGTCCGTCTGTCGGTCTGTCTGTCAGTTCGCGACATAGCTTAAATACTACTTACCCGATTGACTTGAAATTTTGACCAAAAACTAGGGGTCATATGGGGATGTCCTGGTAATATTTTGGTAAAAATCCAATATGGCTAAATGTTAAAAAAATTGTGTTAGAGTTGTATATTATATCCCCTCTAGACTCAATGTTAATCTCCTCATCCCATTCCTTTGGAGTTTCCAATCCTTTCCTAACAAAAAATCCATGTATTTTATATATATCCCTATCTTAAAGGTTGTTTATTTTTGAGAGTTTATGGTTATATTTCATATTTTATGGGGCACCTACGGATTATAGAGGTGTTTTTGTTTCAGTTTAACCTCCTCTTAGACCCAATATTAACCTCTTTATCTCATCCCTTTCCCAGTTTCCCATCCTTTCCTAGCAAAAATCAGTCTAATATTTTACTACATTGATTATATATATATATATATATATATATATATATATATATATATATATATATATATATATATATATATATATATATATATATATATATATATATATATATTTGTATATATATATATATATATATATATATATATATATACATATATATATTTGTATATATATATATATATATATATATATATATATATATATATATATGTATATATATGTATATATATATATATATATATATATATATATATATATATATATATATATATATATATATATATATATATATATATATATATATATATATATATATATATATATATATATATATATATATATATATACATTTTTTATAGTAAAATATGATAATGAAATCTCTACACCTTTCCGCTGGTTTTGCTGAACAATACTATTTCTTTTACTAACTAATGTAAGGCATTTTATTGACCAAGTAGGGTCTCTTTCCTAATTTTTTATGCATATATATAAAAAAAGGTTAAATGTTTGATTTTAAATTTATGTATTGCCTCCACTGAAGTAAATATCAGGAGCCGCCACTGATGCGTTCAGAAAGAATCCTGGCTTTATTCTATATAAAGTAAATGCCTCTTTAATTTGAAATAAAATCACTTATTTTATGGAATCAAGGGATATAAGATTTTAAGGGAATTAATTTAGTGTTAGCCACACCTAAAACCGCCAAAAGTCAAAAGGGATCGTAATGTAACAATACTGCAAAAAATAGCTTTCTGGACGTTTTGTCTTCATTGCGGTTCTAGAACTCAAGCATAAACTTCAATACTAAAAGATAAGCTTTTTTATACTTTTCACTTTTTTGGTTTTAGATGCGGTGTAATAGCTCAAAATCGTGAATCTTCCACAACAATTTCGTAATTATTTAGGCAAATCATATAAAATACATTTTTAGAATGGCGGAGATATTCACACAACTTGATATATATATATATATATATATATATATATATATATATATATATATATATATATATATATTTATTTAATATAATATATAATCGTTATTATGTATCTCGAAGGCAAGGGAGAGGAAAATGTTCCTAAAGTGCGCAACTTTTATTATTAACTGAAATCATTCATTTGGAACACTCTGTTTAATTAAAACCACTGTTAACACTCAGTCGTAGACTGAAATCTAGGGCTTCCAAGGAAATATACTTGCAGAGGCCCTGTTTTTAGTTGTTAATCGAACAAAAAAATAAAACTAGATCTTTTTGATATATAAGTCATTTACGCCATTCATAAATAGGTCACTTCTTTTATTCATGAAAAGGACCCCATCACAGAGGAATTTGCGTAAGGTACAACATAATAATTCGTGCTTAGGAAAAATGTGTATGTCACAATGATGGCAAACAATATTATAGACGTCATAAATATATATATATATATATATATATATATATATATATATATATATATAATAGTAGTTAGCATCACATGTACATACAATAGGGACTCAGATACCCATCTTTGAGCAGCCCCACTGCGTTTAGTTTATACGAAAAAAAAATAATTTTTTATATATTTGAAATTAAATAATACGAAAAATCTGAATCTTTTTAGTAACACTTAATCTATGGCTACAAAATGCCTCATTTTTTAATTTTCAAAATTTACAAAACACTCCCCTTGGACTTAAACGGATCTATTGAAGATGGATAAGTTTAAAATACACTATTCACTATTACCAATCTCGAATCAACAACAATAGTTAACATGACATTTATTTTATTAAGAAATTGCCACCTTAGTAAAGATAGGCTTCTAAATTAAACAATTTGAATATTGTACAACATATAGGAGCGGACATTCAAATCCAAAGGTAGCCGGATATCCTAGAGGCACTTGTTTACGGTAGTAGTAGTAGTATGAATCATAATAAGTAAATCATCAACAGTATTATGAAAGAATTTGAAACAAAATAGTTATGATATCGCAATAACTGCAACCTACAACAAAATATTGAAATCAGGTACGTAGTTTTACAAACCATATTTTTAACAGTTCTAAAATAATTTTTTTACTAAAGACATTTAGCGACACTTTTCTAATAGTGCGGTTCCTATTATCTTTTGCTATCGGCTGGCTTTATCTCGTCTTAATTCCGAAGTACTTGTTCCTCCTATTAAAGCGTTCTAAGTAATGTGGAAGCCGTAAGTTTCCGTAATTTGGCAAAGTCAGCTCTTGGAAAGTTCTATTTTCCTGACTCAGCATCACCTTTGTTACGGCTTTAATGTTCTATTGTCGGTTTTGTCGTATTGATATAATGTTAAAAACTATGTAAGTAAGTCAGCGTTGTAAACTTGAACAATACTAAACAAACCAACAATAAATTATCAAGAAAACGTTATTAAGAACGTTAATCTTTTTGCATACAAGTGGTAACTATTACGAAACGCATTAGTTCTCGACTGTGCATGTAAACGAGAGAAATGTGTTTAACTCTCATGTATATAAGTGTGTATATATGTGAGGTAAAAGTGGGATAAATGCCTGTCTATGAAGTGTAGTGTACATCGCGTTATGTTTTAAGTGAATAATAATTTAAGCAAAAAACAAGTTCCAGCTAATGTTATCTTCGGTGGCGGCTATTCAGGTGAAGTAGATAAAGTGCTACTTCACCAGGAAAAATAAACAACATCTGACTATATTTATTATATATCTCTTAAAATTTATTTTTTACATTTATTTATTCACCTAGTTGGTAAAAAATAAACTGTACATCTGGAATAAATATTTTACTTGACCGTTGGCGGCATGTCTTTTTAAAACTTTCAATCGAACTTTATTATAACAACTATAACAGTGGCGCAAACCGCTTTGACTTTGCTGGAGGTGCTATGTTTAGTTTACGATTTTCCTACTATGTTGCCATACAACGTTCTCGGTGAATTGCAGGCGCAGTACACTACACCCACGTGTCGTTCAGTTTGCGGTGGTTGGTTGTGGTTTATTTTCGCGGATTTCGCTGCAACCGGTGAGTTCCTTTGCAGGTAACTTGACTGTTTGGTGTTATATTTATTTATGGTGTTGTTACAACTTCAAATTCGAAGTTAGTAAATGTGATTGTTCAAGACTGGAATAAATTAAAAGACGTCTTTGAATTTATTACAAACTGTGACAAATCTGATGAAAAATCAATCCGCCTTGTGAAAGGATTTTAGGTGAGATGAACGATTTTGAAGTCACGTTTCTGGCATTAGTGTTTAATGACATTTTGTCAATCACGGACATACTATTTGACGTTCTTCAAAAAAATCGCTTGACATTCATTTGTGCATATCCAATATAAAACGCTGTCGTGAGGCGCTCTGTAAAAAACGAAATGAACATTTTTTTAATACCATGTTTGATAAAGCAAATTCTATTACAGAAATACATCATTACAAACGCGAGCTTGCTAAGCTTTCACCTGAAGAAATTAGGGCTAAGTATAGAACCCTTTTTTATGAAATATTGGACCACATTTTAATGGAAATGACACTAAGATTTCAAGACTGTGAAAAACTTACATTTTGATGTTTGGCAGGTTCTGCTTAATTTTTCCGAATATAGTCTAAATTTTCCGACTAGCCCGTTTGAAAATTTGTTACAGTTATATGGGGAAATATTTTCAAAAAGTCAACGACTTAAAAATGAGCCTGGTCTTATTTTTTGCCAATCAGAGTAATTGGAATATATCGCTGCAACAGCCAGTGTTTTCCCTTATTTTGACAATATCGTCGACAAGTGCTTCAATGGAAAGAAGTTTTTCTTGCTTCAAATGTGTAAAAACTTATTTAAGAAGTACAATATCTCAAGAAAGACTTACTTCTCTTCGCATTATTTCAATTCAAAATGAATTTCTGGAGGAGATTAGGGTAACTCCTCCATTTTATGAGGATGTTATAAATAAATTTGCTGGTATGAAGGATAGGCGAATTGATGTAGTATACACAATTTAGGTTAGTCGTAAAAAAATATTCTACTTCCTCTACATATAAAAAATTCTGGAAAAAAAATTATCGCGATATTTTCTTGCTTCATTAGCACTTCACTTACTTTTTCACCCGCGAGCCGCCACTGGTCATCTTAGATATTTGTTTCCCACAAAAATGCAATTAGAATGTATATAGGCAATATCAAAAAGTAAACATTTGAGGTTAGATAATACATATACAGTTTTACCGCCAAATTAAGCTGTGTTCCGTTAGTTCATTATACGCAACTATCTCATGTATTATGTTCAGGTGTTTATGCCGAATTAGCGGAATAGATGGGTGTAAAAGTTTTTAAAGTTTTAGGTGGGTATAGTCCGACACACGATACACGAAATCATTCCGGTCCAGGGTGGTAGTAGAAAAATTGAAACAATGTTTATATATGTACATTATTAATATATATAATTTTTATTATTTTGTTCCAAAAAAAATAGTTATTCCCATATCTTAAAAACTTAAGAAAATAAAAAGGAATGGAACGTATGAATAAAATGGACTGATGAATTTGTATTAAATATTTTTGTCCCCATTCCACTAGCCGTTGGGTCTCTTCAATGCAAATGCGCTTATCAACTTTTTTAATTTAAAATCCAGTTTTATTCAGGAATCGGCGCAACGTTTCGTTACCAGCAGTGCCTTGACCATTTGCTAATGACTTTTCTCGCACAGAATCAAGTGTTGCTGCTTAAGCTCATATATCTCATGCACTATATATATATATATATATATATATATATATATATATATATATATATATATATATATATAGAAAAAAGTCAAATTTTTGGAAAAAAAATATGAGCGATTTTTTTAAGAAATTTTATTTAGTATCATCGAGAATTCCTCGATACCAAATTTTAACAAAATATTTCATTGGCTTTCGGAGATACGAGCTTTGAATAAGTGTCTTTTTTTACATTTCAAAGGCAAAATTCTCGTAAACAATTGCCCTCTTCAAAAAATACTATTTTACATTTTTTGTTTATTTTTGGCATATTTACTAAATTTGGGTAAAAAAATTGCTCTAAGACACTAAGTGATAATTTTAAATAAGACAATATTAACAAACACAATATCAGAACCTTGAAGAACTCGGGCGTTTTTTAAAGAATGTCTTAGAGCAATTTTATGAAACAACAGTGAAAAACAGTTTCATTTGATAGAGGCAATAGTTTACGAGAATTTTTACTTTGAAATGAAATGAAATGCATTTTTTAAAAGCTCGTATCTACGAAAGCCAATGAAATATTTTATTGAAAATTGGTTTGTGATTTGAAGATGCTGAATAAGAATCTAAGAGTAACATTTCCATAAAAGAATCGCTAATTTTTTTTAAAATTCGGCACAGGTTCTACGTTTATCTTTACTATGCATATTTGATATATTAGTGTATCTAAGGCAGTGGAGTATTTAGGGGGGGGGGGGGGCAAAAGTGCCAAATGCTATCCCCCAGAGCCAGAGCTAATAACCCAAGCAAAATGTTTGAAAGCAATAATTATTTTATTCCACATTACTACTACGCTTTTATTCGCTTACAAACAGTGAGAAGTTTTTTTAGTCATCACTGATGTTCATGGTTGTTATGCCTGTGATGTTAATCAAAAGCTTTTTTTTAATTGGCCAAATGGTTGCCCCTTCAGGAAGGCTTCTAAATACCCCACTGTTTAGGAAGACTATTATAGCTTCTGTTTTTATATACTTTTCATTTTAAATATTTTGATGTTTCGAAATGAGCGAACAATGAGCAAAAGGTTTAAACATTTATATATATATTTGATGAATGCACATACGTTCGATTTGAAACATAAATCGCCGGTAGACATACTTTTTAATAAATGTACACTACTGGTAAACATCAAACCATATTCCATTTAATTTAAAAACCATCCACATCAATAATATCTGCTATGATCCGAATATCACAAATGTACTTTTCGTGTACTACGTAACATTAGGCACAAACGATGCTTAGTTGGTGCGCCAGTAATTTTTTCGTATATTTGATTCTTAAATTCTGATTTACGTTTGTAATATCCCAGTTTGCAAGGATTATCTGGATTACGTACACTCGCCTGGCGTTTCTGTATGCGCTTATTGTACTGAATTAGTAATCTAAAAATATTGTGTAATAAATTGGGATTGAACATATTGTTCTAAACCATGCATTTTCAGAAAACAAGTTGAAATAATTTTTGCACAAATACTTATGTAAAAAAAAAGCTAAATTTAAAATATTTCCTGTTTATACGGGAAGTTTTCTGTAAAATTATTCGGCCTTTAAAATCTAATCATTGAATTTCGGTATTAGTGTGCGTAGCGTATATATTTCAATTTCTATACCCCTCACACATAGCATTCCCCATTTTAATTCTTCACGATATTAATACTTTAGCCTACTATTTTTTTTCTTGATAAATTAACATTATATATATTTAATATATATATATATATATATATATATATATATATATATATATATATATATATATATATATATATATATATATATATATATATATATATATATATATATATATATATATATATATATATATATATATATATATATATATATATATATATATATATATATATATATATATATATATATACCACTTTTTCAACAGTATAAAGGATATATATATATATATATATATATATATATATATATATATATATATATCACTTTTATATTAAAGGTCGCCGCCATTTTGAATTTTTTTGCGCATTCTTAATCCGCACAAAGGTTAAAATTCGTCCGACATGTTGACATTGTCGTGTTGACACCGCTATTTTGAATTTTGAAATGCTGATACTCTTAAATGTTTTAATCTACAGAAGATGCAAAATTCGACGATATATATATATATATATATATATATATATATATATATATATATATATATATATATATATATATATATATATATATATATATATATATATATATATATATATATATATATATATATATATATATATATATATATATATATATATATATATATATATATGTATACATATATATATATATATATATATATATATAAATATAAATATAATATCTTGTGTTTTCTTAAACCGTTATTGTATACAAAAGTGGAAAATTCTTGGGTTTAGGTTCGAATTAAATACCAAATTTTAATTTTTCATTTATTTGACGTTTCGCCCTGTAATTTAGGGCATCTTCAGAAAAAATTTTTTGATGCTAAAATTATAAAAATACAGACATTAATATTCAAGAGACACACTGTATATAAAACAATATTACCACGTTAAAACATATTTATATTCAACACTATAAAAGTACATACTTTGAAATAAGTAGATATTTATTGACAGATTTGTTTATGCTGTTAGAACTTGTATTAGAGCAGTAATGAAATATTTATCACTTGTATTTTTTTTTCTATCGTAAAAGAAACGGAACGCTTTTTTGTTGTTTTATTTTGAATACCGTTTAAGTGTGGAGAGTTAATATAAAATTAAATTTAAGGTATCACATTAAAAAATATATATACATATGGCTTAAATTATTTATGTCGGTTCTGTCATTCATGGAATTTTTTTCTCTAGTAATTTCTATCATTTCTTTGATGGCTAATTTATTATAATTACAGTCTTTAGCTAGTATTTTGGTGTTTTCATAGTTGATGTTGTGTTTTTCGGTTTGTATGTGTTTGTTTAATGCTGTTGTGGCATTTTATGTGTATTTATGTCCTTTTATTCTATTTTCCAGAAGCTGACTTGTCATTCCGATGTATTTTTTTGGACAATTGGTGCATGCTATTGAATACACTATGTTAGATTGTTTTTTAAGAGAACTATTCTTTTTAGTTTTGTAAAAAATTTGTTGATTAAGTGTGATTTATCACAGGTAACAATGTTATGTTTTTTAAGAATGTATTTGATTTTTTGTGAAAGTCCCTCTGTATAGGGGAGGGCTACATATTTTGTATCTTCTTCTGGAGTGCGGTTATTCTTAAAGACAGAATCGGAAGAATTCTTAGAAAACACAACATACAAACAATACACAAGCCACAAACAAGTATAGGTAAACTACTTGGAAATCCAAAAGATAAAATCAAACTGGAAAACCACGGAGTATACAGTATTCCGTGCCAGGACTGTGAAAAGATGTACGTGGAGCAAACTAACAGGCGAATATCAGCAAGAGTGGAAGAGCATAAACTTAGCATCAGAAACAAACAAACAACCTCAGCTTTATTCCTACATCATCAGGAAACCGGCCATAAAATAATTTTCGATGGGTGTAGGGGAGATTGCCAATATAGGGCATTATAAGACCAGAATAATCAGAGAAGCCATAGAAATTGAGAAACAAGGTGATTTGAATAAAAGGGGCGAATCATTAGAACTACCAACAGTATGGAAGACAATAATCAACAAATCTAAAATCGCAAAAATTCAAGCCCAATTAGCGCAACAAGAACAGCGCGATCCGGAAAACAACGGCCGCGCAGATATAACCTATAAATAGGGGGTATAAAAGGAAGCGTCGCAGTCACCAACATTTCAGTCTCTATTCGGAAGCGAGAAAGAAAGTTTCGAAAATGCCAAATGTAACTTTGGCGAAACGTCATCAAAACTGTTCTTTTCAGAACGACAGTAGTGAACGGATGTACACCCGGAATAAAAACACATTGTATATATATATATATATATATATATATATATATATATATATATATATATAATTCTCCTTTTCTTAAACCTTCAATATTGTAATATAGTGTTTATTTTTCTTGGGTATTATGTTTTATAATGAAACTTGCTATTTTCTTGACGTTTCGCCCGCTTAGTAGGCTTTTTCAAAAGGTCTTATTTATTATTTAAGTTTTTTCCTAATTTGAATTACATGTTAAACCTAAAATAATTTTTCGAGATATATACCAATTTCTGGTCCTGTTTTTGTCCCATTTTCGTTTAAATTTTAAAATGTATTGTCCTTTTTTATTCTAAGATCTACGATATTTTAAATGTAAGGTTTATATCAATGTTAACAATTTCTAAAATTTTAAAATTATTTTAGGTTTAACATGTAATTCAAAATGAGAAAAAAATTAAATAATAAATAAGACCGTTTGAAAAGCCTACTATGTATATATATATATATATATATATAATTATATATACATATATAATTATACCGGGTGTCCGGGAAAATGTGGGAGATCTCTCAGACTCAGATAGAACATTAAAAAATAAGATGACAAGTTCCCATAAATTTTTTTCCTAGCGGCCCTCCCTAGGGAGATACGGCCCCCTAAAGAACCCCACTGGAAATCGGTTTTTCTAGAATAACTTTTAAACGACTCAATATAATTTAACGAAAATTTAATATGATAGACAGTAGTAAGGACCTCTCAAAATACTCCCTTAAAACATAATTAGCTTGTTTAGTTTACCAGGGACGGACTAGATTGTACATTTTAACGCTCAAATTTTTAACACCCTGTATGATAAGGAGTTATAAAAAATAAATTTGGATACCTTGAACATTAAGCTAAAGAAAAGGTACTCTTGTTCATTGTCGATAAAATGAACCGTTTTCGAGAAAAAAAATAATAAAAGTATTAATGTTTTATTATTGTTTATTTATCAGTATTAAAGAATGCACTTTTTTACAAACGTTACTATGGTACGAAATAAATAATCTCGCATTGACGTGTGCATTTGAAATCTTCTTGACACGTTGATCTTTTTGTACCTACTTCGATATTAATTTATTAAATTTTGAATACCTTGGTAAATTTAATTCGATAATGGGATACACATTTAGTGAGTATGCAGATATGCATCTTATGTACGGACTTGCATCTTGCAATGCTTATGAAGCAAGAAGGTTGTATGGAGAAAGATATCCTAATCGCAATATTCCAAATGAGAAAACATTTCAGCGAATTGACCAACGTCTAAGAGAAACTGGTGGGCAATTCTCAATTAATAAGGTAACATTATTGACGTTCATTAATTATTTTTAGGAAGTTTTGGGAAAAGGAGTACTGATGCTGGTGTGAGGAGAACAGTACGTAC
This sequence comes from Kuschelorhynchus macadamiae, assembly GCA_030620095.1. Classification (NCBI taxonomy): domain Eukaryota; kingdom Metazoa; phylum Arthropoda; class Insecta; order Coleoptera; family Curculionidae; genus Kuschelorhynchus; species Kuschelorhynchus macadamiae. The sequence goes on from JAUTXW010002635.1 coordinate 99,593, forward strand.
GGTGCAATTGGAGGAAGATATTTTGGATACTGTAGCTGATACTCCCTCAATAAGCACTCGAATATTAGCCGCGCAGCTTCATGTGTCAAAAAGTACAGTTGCTGAAGTACTTAAAGAACAGTTGTTATACCCTTATCATCTGCAAAAAGTGCATCAACTACTTCCTGAAGATTTTCCTCGAAGAATCCAGTTCGCAAACTGGTTGTTAGATCAACAACGAACAAACCCAAACTTCATTAGCATTATTCTTTTTACCGATGAAGCAGGATTTACCAAAGATGGTATTGTAAATTTACATAACTCGCATGTATGGGCTGATGAAAACCCTCATGCCACTGTCGTTCATCATCATCAACATCAGTTTCAATCCATTAATGTTTGGGCAGGTATAATCGGCAATTTTTTCATTGGACCATGCGTATTACCGGCACGATTGAATGGTGAACTTTATTTAGAGTTCCTTCAGAACGCTTTTCTAGATTCAATAGAGCATTTGCCACTTGAAACCCGCCAAAGGATGCATTTTATGCATGATGGAGCCCCACCCCATTTTAGCGTTGCTGTACGGGACCACCTAAATAACGTCTATGGAAACCGTTGGATAGGCAGAGGAGGTCCCATTGCCTGGCCTCCACGGTCTCCCGACCTAACGCCAATGGATTTCTACCTGTGGGGTCATCTCAAAACCTTGGTGTATTCCTCTCCGGTTGCTACTAGGGAGGAACTTTTACAGAGAATCACGTTTCATTGCGATATGATAAGGAACAATGCTGGGTTGTTGTGGCGAGTACAGCAGTCCTCTATTCGTCGTGCCCGCGAGTGCATCACAAATCACGGAGCACATGTTGAACCCACTTATGAAGTTTTTAATTGACTTTTTTCTATTTAGCGTATTAGGTTGTTCAGGATCAAAACATATTTAATACTCCCAAAGTTGTATTCTTTTATTATTTTTTTTTTCTCGAAAACGGTTCATTTTATCGACAATGAACAAGAGCACCTTTTCTTTAGCTTAATGTTCAAGGTATCCAAATTTATTTTTTTTAACTCCTTATCATACAGGGTGTTAAAAATTTGAGCGTTAAAATGTACAATCTAGTCCGTCCCTGGTAAACTAAACAAGCTAATTATGTTTTAAGGGAAGCATTTTGAGAGGTCCTTACTACTGTTTATCATATTAAATTTTCGTTAAATTATATTGAGTCGTTTAAAAGTTATTCTAGAAAAACCGATTTCCAGTGGGGTCCTTTAGGGGGCCGTATCTCCGTAGGGAGGGCCGCTAGGAAAAAAATTTATGGGAACTTGTCATCTTATTTTTTAATGTTCTATCTGAGTCCGAGAGATCTCTCCCACATTTTCCCGGACACCCTATATATATATATATATATATATATATATATATATATATATATATATATATATATATATATATATATATACATAGTAGGCTTTTCAAACGGTCTTATTTATTATTTAATTTTTTTCCCATTTTGAATTACATGTTAAACCTAAAATAATTTTAAAATTTTAGAAATTGTTAACATTGATATAAACCTTACATTTAAAATATCGTAGATCTTAGAATAAAAAAGGAGAATACATTTTAAAATTTAAACGAAAATGGGACAAAAACAGGACCAGAAATTGGTATATATCTCGAAAAATTATTTTAGGTTTAACATGTAATTCAAATTAGGAAAAAACTTAAATAATAAATAAGACCTTTTGAAAAAGCCTACTAAGCGGGCGAAACGTCAAGAAAATAGCAAGTTTCATTATAAAACATAATACCCAAGAAAAATAAACACTATATTACAATGTTGAAGGTTTAAGAAAAGGAGAATTATATATATATATATATATATATATATATATATATATATATATATATATATATACAATGTGTTTTTATTCCGGGTGTACATCCGTTCACTACTGTCGTTCTGAAAAGAACAGTTTTGATGACGTTTCGCCAAAGTTACATTTGGCATTTTCGAAACTTTCTTTCTCGCTTCCGAATAGAGACTGAAATGTTGGTGACTGCGATGCTTCCTTTTATACCCCCTATTTATAGGTTATATCTGCGCGGCCGTTGTTTTCCGGATCGCGCTGTTCTTGTTGCGCTAATTGGGCTTGAATTTTTGCGATTTTAGATTTGTTGATTATTGTCTTCCATACTGTTGGTAGTTCTAATGATTCGCCCCTTTTATTCAAATCACCTTGTTTCTCAATTTCTATGGCTTCTCTGATTATTCTGGTCTTATAATGCTCTATATTGGCAATCTCCCCTACACCCATCGAAAATTATTTTATGGCCGGTTTCCTGATGATGTAGGAATAAAGCTGAGGTTGTTTGTTTGTTTCTGATGCTAAGTTTATGCTCTTCCACTCTTGCTGATATTCGCCTGTTAGTTTGCTCCACGTACATCTTTTCACAGTCCTGGCACGGAATACTGTATACTCCGTGGTTTTCCAGTTTGATTTTATCTTTTGGATTTCCAAGTAGTTTACCTATACTTGTTTGTGGCTTGTGTATTGTTTGTATGTTGTGTTTTCTAAGAATTCTTCCGATTCTGTCTTTAAGAATAACCGCACTCCAGAAGAAGATACAAAATATGTGGCCCTCCCCTATACAGAGGGACTTTCACAAAAAATCAAATACATTCTTAAAAAACATAACATTGTTACCTGTGATAAATCACACTTAATCAACAAATTTTTTACAAAACTAAAAAGAAAAGTTCTCTTAAAAAACAATCTAACATAGTGTATTCAATAGCATGCACCAATTGTCCAAAAAAATACATCGGAATGACAAGTCAGCTTCTGGAAAATAGAATAAAAGGACATAAATACACATAGAATGCCACAACAGCATTAAACAAACACATACAAACCGAAAAACACAACATCAACTATGAAAACACCAAAATACTAGCTAAAGACTGTAATTATAATAAATTAGCCATCAAAGAAATGATAGAAATTACTAGAGAAAAAAATTCCATGAATGACAGAACCGACATAAATAATTTAAGCCATATGTATATATATTTATTAATGTGATACCTTAAATTTAATTTTATATTAACTCTCCACACTTAAACGGTATTCAACATAAAACAACAAAAAAGCGTTCCGTTTCTTTTACGATAGAAAAAAAAATACAAGTGATAAATATTTCATTACTGCTCTAATACAAGTTCTAACAGCATAAACAAATCTGTCAATAAATATCTACTTATTTCAAAGTATGTACTTTTATAGTGTTGAATATAAATATGTTTTAACGTGGTAATATTGTTTTATATACAGTGTGTCTCTTAAACGTTAATGTCTGTATTTTTATAATTTTAGCATCAAAAAATTTTTTCTGAAGATGCCCTAAATTACAGGGCGAAACGTCAAATAAATGAAAAATTAAAATTTGGTATTTAATTCGAACCTAAACCCAAGAATTTTCCACTTTTGTATACAATAACGGTTTAAGAAAACACAAGATATTATATTTATATATTATATATATATATATATATATATATATATATATATATATATACATATATGTATACATATATATATATATATATATATATATATATATATATATATATATATATATATATATATATATATATATATATATATATATATATATATATATATATATATATATATATATATATATATATATATATATATATATATATATTTTTTTTTTTTTTTTTTTTCGACCGCTTTTGGTACATTTTTGTATTGCGTTTGTAAAGCCGATAGTAGCGGTTCTCTCGAATAATTAAATTGCACCTTCACAAAAATATGTGTGACAATATATGTACCTGTTTCATTTAAATATTTAACAATCGTTCAGATTTAAACAAACCTACATTTTTTATCTCGACAACTTTTTTGTCCAAATCTAGCATAAAAATATTCATTCGTTTACCATTTTTACTTAGATAGAAACGTAGAAAAAGCTCAGATACTCCAGTAGGTACATCATTTTTTAAATTTTGTATTTGCTCTTTATTAATATAATTTTAATTTAATATTTAAATATTTGTTATTTTCGTAAATCTGAAAAAAAATTATGTATGAATTTTATTAATTTTCTTCATAAAAAGGTTTCTACTCGTGAAATTTAAAATTTACCGGCTTATTAAACATTTAATTAGGCCGCCATTTTGTTTTGTCACATATAATTGAAAAAATTTTGCCAGTTCTTCTGTGTTTCACTCTTGATTGTTGTGTAAAATTTCAACTTCGGATAAGTAGATACTGATATTTTAAAAAATTTATTAGACCACCATTTTGTTCCACCATAATGGCACCTCACCAAAATTTTACACAAAATTTTTTATCACCCTTAGTTTCAATATCAATCAATCAATCCAATAAGTACTTTTTCCAGACCGAATTTAACATAAAACATTTCATTAGGCCGCTATTTTGAACTTATGTTGATTGAGAAAACATGTCTTGAGGGGAAATTAAAAAGAAGCGAGCGCCATAAGACAAAAATAGAATACCTAATTTTCATATTGTTATTCCAGGTTAATAGCCAAATTGAAAAAAATTAATTAACAATATCCTAAATTTTAAATTCTAACCAGTTTAAGTCATGTTTACGGACATATGTTTACTTTTGAGTACTCAAAGGATCACCACTTAAATTCTTTTACCTCACAACACCTAAAAAATTGGCCCAACTCAAGTGAAATTTAAAAAATTGCCCGAAATCTTATTATTCATATCATTCGAAAAGTAAAATTATTAGTCGAACTGGTCCACTATGCCATTTTGTTCTATAAATAGTTTAATTCTCTGATAGGAAAAAAACTATTGTAATCATGAAAAAAATCACCTTCGAGACTTTTTTGCATCATTCCGGTTCTGCGGATTATCACATGATCCCGTCGAAATAAACGTTATATTATACTGAACCGGATTGGCGAATACGTCATGTGAACCAAAATAATTCAATAAGCTATTCTTTCATTACAAATTAAAAGTCCCCTGGAAAACGAATTCTAGCTTTTTACTTTATGATTAAAAAACTAATACTCACATTGCCGCACCATAGTTAAGTCAACTAAAGCTCCTAGTTTCGCAATGTTCAAGATAAAGTAAATAAAACTTATAAATATTTAAAAAGTCACTGTTCTCCTAACTTTACGACATTTTTAGAACGCTGCTTCTTGAAGTAAGGCAACATATAATTACAAGATTTGAACCAGATCAACAGTTTCACAATAATACATTAAAACACATGCAGTAGTGAAGCTAAGAAAAGCTGGGTACCTAATTATAATTTTCATTCAATTAACTTCTCTGTCAAAATATTTTTCTCATATCAATTTCTTTAATGTTAAAGTTTATTGTAGTTCCACGAACCGCTATTGATTTTTAAGCCACGTCTACGGTCACGTGACCCCGTAACAATCTCTGCTGTAGGCTGTTGTACTATACTACTATAAGAATCCCGGGCCAATGAAAGCGGGATGTTCTAATACGTGGAGTAGTCTATCGGGGTTGTAATATCTAATTAAAACTTTTATTACTGGGGTAATCTGATCTGACGGTTTGGGTATTTTAGCTTGTGTTTTGCAATAAAAGTAATTTCTTTATACTGCTTAGAAACTACCATTGGAAAAACATTACTATTGTCTGTATGATAATATTTTTGCATCATGTTTAAACATATCCATTGTAATATAAATTCGTATAAACATTGGAGTGCATGCCTAGGCTTGGCATCGTCGTACGATCGACCTTATATTATGAGGTAATCATGGCAGTGGCTAAATATGCAAATAATGAATTCTATTTTTATTCTTACTCTAAGATAATTATTTTTATCCCGTTTCCATTTTGGGGCGTGTGGTAGATATCAAGATTTATATCATTTAAGTCATATTCTAAAATCGGATATTTTTTGTTACAAACTGACCTAAATTCCTTTAAAAACGCACGTGTTTGACACTAAAATATATATATATATATATATATATATATATATATATATATATATATATATATATATATATATATATATATATATATATATATATATAGTAAACAAGATATTACAAATGATAAATATATCTTAAAAATAAACATATTTTTGAAAAGTGAAAATTTTAACGTTTATTAATTCCTTTGCTTCTTCGCTACGCCTAGTAGTGACGACGTCATTTTTATTTTAGACGTAAATAATTATATTTTCAACCGACTTAAAAAAAATGAGGAGGTCCTCAATTCGACCCTATGTATTTTTTTAAGTATGCACGTGGATTACTCCATGACGGTTTGACCGATTTGGATACCCTTTTTGGGAAGTATTAGGTTAGAGCCGGAGTGCCTAAATACATTTCTTACCACGATACAGCTGAGCTTGTAACGCATTACACATTTTAATGCAGTGTTTACTACGACACAGCAGTACGTTCTGCTGTAACAAATTAAAAAACTTTCTTAATCAAATTTTACCTTCGTTTAGCTGAGGCACGCACAAAGGTTATGTCGTAAAGATTCATTTCACAATTGCTATTTTAGTGTCAAACACGTGCGTTTTTAAAGGAATTTAGGTCAGTTTGTAACAAAAAATATCCGATTTTAGAATATGACTAAAATGATATAAATCTTGATATCTACCACACGCCCCAAAATGGAAACGGGATAAGAATAATTATCTTAGAGTAAGAATAAAAATAGAATTCATTATTTGCATATTTAGCCACTGCCATGATTACCTCATAATATAAGGTCGATCGTACGACGATGCCAAGCCTAGGCATGCACTCCAATGTTTATACGAATTTATATTACAATGGATATGTTTAAACATGATGCAAAAATATTATCATACAGACAATAGTAATGTTTTTCCAATGGCAGTTTCTAAGCAGTATAAAGAAATTACTTTTATTGCAAAACACAAGCTAAAATACCCAAACCGTCAGATCAGATTACCCCAGTAACAAAAGTTTTAATTAGATATTACAACCCCGATAGACTACTCCACGTATTAGAACATCCTACTTTCATTGGCCCGGGATTCTTATAGTAGTATAGTACAACAGCCTACAGCAGAGATTGTTACGGGGTCACGTGACCGTAGACGTGGCTTAAAAATCAATAGCGGTTCGTGGAACTACAATAAACTTTAACATTAAAGAAATTGATATGAGAAAAATATTTTGACAGAGAAGTTAATTGAATTAAAATTATAATTAGGTACCCAGCTTTTCTTAGCTTCACTTCTGCATGTGTTTTAATGTATTATTGTGAAACTGTTGATCTGGTTCAAATCTTATAATTATATGTTGACTTACTTCAAGAAGCAGCGTTCTAAAAATGTCGTAAAGTTAGGAGAACAGTGACTTTTTAAATATTTATAAGTTTTATTTACTTTATCTTGAACATTGCGAAACTAGGAGCTTTAGTTGACTTAACTATGGTGCGGCAATGTGAGTATTAGTTTTTTAATCATAAAGTAAAAAGCTAGAATTCGTTTTCCAGGGGACTTTAAATTTGTAATGAAAGAATAGCTTATTGAATTATTTTGGTTCACATGACGTATTCGCCAATCCGGTTCAGTATAATATAACCTTTATTTCGACGGGATCATGTGATAATCCGCAGAACCGGAATGATGCAAAAAAGTCTCGAAGGTGATTTTTTTCATGATTACAATAGTTTTTTTCCTATCAGAGAATTAAACTATTTATAGAACAAAATGGCATAGTGGACCAGTTCGACTAATAATTTTACTTTTCGAATGAAAAAGTATCTATACCAAAAAACATACAGTGATTTCGAAAATTACTAGATTTTGGATGATATCTCGGGAAATAATAAGATTTCGGGCAATTTTTTAAATTTCACTTGAGTTGGGCCAATTTTTTAGGTGTTGTGAGGTAAAAGAATTTAAGTGGTGATCCTTTGAGTAATCAAAAGTAAACATATGTCCGTAAACATGACTTAAACTGGTTAGAATTTAAAATTTAGGATATTGTTAATTAATTTTTTTCAATTTGGCTATTAACCTGGAATAACAATATGAAAATTAGGTATTCTATTTTTGTCTTATGGCGCTCGCTTCTTTTTAATTTCCCCTCAAGAGGACTAGAATACTAGTCGCAAAAACTTGTTTTCTCAATCAACATAAGTTCAAAATAGTATATATATATATATATATATATATATATATACATAACTAAGAAAGAAAGAAAATTATAGATTATTTATTTACCGATTTTTTTTGTACTTTTTATTATATATACAAAAAATCACTAAATGTGGAATAATAGGCTCAATTTTTATTTTCTTAAATTGAGCACTTAGTTTATTAAAATGCGGGACACGAAAGAAAACCAGGCGGTCCTTAAAATAAAGGTTCATAGTCTTAAGCAAGCGGAAAAGTAAAATTTGTGTACGCAAATAAATTTTATGTTATTTCATTTATTGTAATAGTTTGCCGCTTCACCTATAAAGTGCGCCAGCTAAGCGGTACGGAAAATTAATTGAGGATTTAGTAAATTTCGCACTGGCCCACTTGTAATTGGAAAGTGCCTAGAGTCTCCATGCACTTGCCGCTAGAAGGTTCTAGCTAATTACAGTGGCGCCTATACATTTCGAGCAATTGTTTTCATTTCTATGGAAATGCGTTGCGTTGAATTTGAATTATTATTTCGAAGTAACTCTGGCGAGCAAAAGAAGGAAAACAATTCGAAGCGGTACACGTGAAGTTATTGCGAGCCTTATAGAGGCCTGTACTAAAGAAGCTGAAAATAATAGTTTAACTATTCTAATTCAAAATCGAACAGAACGCGCTGCATTTTACACTGGTGTTTCGGAAAGTAGTGTAAGAAAAATCCAAAGAGAACATAATGATCGCTTATGTTCTACTTCACCTTTAAAATAAATAAATGATAAAAAAGACCCCGATTACCATACAAAGATAAAATTGATGATGGTGATTTTCAAGTAATTCGACGAACAATAGAGGATTTTTATATAAACTTGAAGAATGTTCCGACCTGCAAACCCTTTGTGCTGTAAAGAACAAAATAGATTTTCCGTACGGGTATAAAACCTTAAATCGGCTTTTACGATCAAATTGCTCATTGAGAGACCAAATACTTTTCACTGGAGGATGAAATATCTATCAACTGTAAGGCAATATAGGCAAGAAGGACGCAATATTGTGTATCTAGATGGAACCTGGGTAGATAATGATATGACAGTGAACAAATGCTGGCAAAGTGAAAGTGTTACAGGTGTTGTTCAGGGAATCCGCTCTAGTAGCCGCTTTATTATAGTTCATGCTGGTTCAGAAGCCGGATTTGTTCCAGGTGTTGCTTTAGTTTTTCGCTCGGAACTAACAACTGGAGACATGGACAGATGAATAGAGATAATTTTGAAAAGTAGTTGCTCGAGAAGCTTCTACCTAACATTCCTCCCAAATCAGTCGTGATAATGGATAATGCGTCTTATCATTCTCACGTAGAAGATAAAGTGCCAACTAAATACTCTACAAAAGTTCATATGATATCGTGGCTTAAATCGAACAATCTTGTATGTGATCCAACATGGAGAAAATATCAATTATATGAAGTAATATGAGCCAACAAGCCTAGAGAAAAACAGTATAAAATTGACGGTCTTTTACATACAGCTTTAAAGCTGCCTCTATACATGTGCGACTTCAACCCTATTGAACTTACATGAGCAGGAGTAAAAAAATATATTGGAGAGCGCAATACCGGTGAACTTTCAATTAAAGATTTAAATAAATTAACATTAGAAGCGATTGACTCAATATCGGCTGAAAATTGGAAATCGTATGTTAAACATGTTCGTTCTATTGAAGATAAATACTGGGAAGTAGATGGCAAAATTGAAACGGTTATTGATGATTTAGTTATCACACTGGGATCTTCAAGTAGTGACGACGAAACCTCATCAATTTGAGAGGAAGACAACGATTTAGAAGAAATCGAACCATTAGATTTCACAGCCGTCAACCTCAAAAATGGCTTAGTTTTTTTTCATATATTTTGAAAAATTGTTCATAAAGTAGCTGTCAATAAACTGCTTCAAAATAATTAATTTTCTGTTCAATACAGGTTGTCAAAAAATATCTAATATTGCAATTAATATTTGAAAAACTACAGAACTCATATTTTTCCAAAATTAACACATCAATGTAGTTATAGTAGGGGAGCCAGCACTGATTCCAGTGAAAAAGGTTTATCAAAATTTTAACTTATGCAGTTCGACTTTGGGCTATTCGGGTATGCCAAAAGTGACCGTTTGTCTCCGTCTGTCATACTACTTGGTACAGGGGGCGTCATTGTGAAGTACTATACAGGGCGTTTCCTAATTGCGTGCTAATATTAAAAGGGGGGGGTGATTCATGGACCTTTTTAAGAAATAAGTTTAATATGAACCTAAAAGTCTTAACTTTGGAGATACAGGGTTTTAGAAAAACTTTTTTTTTAAATCCTAATTCTGATGCTATTATAGATAAATAATTGTGTGAAATTTGATACACGTCTTTTATGCATAAAAGGGCATTTTTTAACAATCAATTTTTGAAATTTCTACCAGTGGCGTGCATATGTAATTAACCTGGGTAAATCCGTATGCACCTTAATGCGTAGAAGACGTGTTTCAAATTTCATGCAGTTATCTACACTAGCATCAGAATTGGGATGAAAAAAAATGTTTTCTTTTTAAACTTTACCATCCTGTATCTCAAAAGTTAAGACTTTTAGGACATAAAAACACCTCCTTTAATATCAGCACGCACTTAGAAAAGGCCCTGTATAGTATCTCACAATGACGGCCCCTGTATAAAGTAATATGACAAACGGAGACAGACGGCCACTTTTGACATACCCGAGCCGCCCAAAGTCGAACTGCATAAATTAAAATTTTGATAAATCTCGTTCACTGGATCTAATGCTGGCTGCCCTTGTAAAATCTGGACTTGTAAATAGTGTATCACTATACTGAGTGGTCCAATAATAGTGGACGTAGGCAGTAGCCCGGGAACCGTTAATGACAGAACTCAAGAAAAAATATATGGATAGGTAAATCGATCAAGAAAAATCAAAATTAAATAATTTTAAAATTCGAATGTTCGCCGTTTTTGCAACACAAAAGAGATATAGAAGTACGGTACACGAAAGAAAACAGACAAATATAGATAAAGGTTCATTAAGCATAGTTACATTTTTTAATTATCTGAAGTGCGTATAGTCAAAAAGGAGTGCCATATTATTTAAAGAACGACGGGAAACCACTGGTTTAAAGAGATTTCTTGGCCGACCTTCCTAAACCGATTGACTCCGCCCGGTTTTCTTTCGTGTCCCGCACTTTATTATGTTATTAAATCTCTCTCTCTCTCTCTCACCCCATCCTCGAAACTTTAAAATTATTTTTATTTTTTACATTATATAATTTAGAGTTTATGTTTTTTATATTTTTTGCCATTTTAATTAGGTGTTGAGACATTCATACCCTCGAACTGAATGTCTAGCTACGTTGCTGTAGATTCATGCTATGGGATGATGTCTTCCTTCTCCGGAACATTTTGTGTTACGACTCCTTCCTTTTATTAACTGAAGTAAATTATGGCAAGATTTAGTCCGCACTTAATTATATGTAGGTACATACACAAATTTTGTTATCTTTCAGTTCCCTTGCTAGAAGAAAAATTCACAATAAAGAAATTCCGGGTAATTTTTAACTAACTATTATCAATTTTTAGAGTCTAGCTGGGACAATATATTATATATAATGCCAAAATTGGCAATAGGAACATATTTATTGTCAAAATTTCACGTTATTTTTCATCTAAGTGGGAAAATAAAATATTTATTGATAATCGGAGAGTTTCCATCAATCATATTTATTCAACATCCGATACGATATTTAAATTTTCCCAAATATTTGCCAAGGGATAATAAAATTTTTCCTGAGTATCGCGTTTTTTTACTTTGAGCCCTCGGTCAGAATTAATTCATTCGCTGGGAAAGTGTGTCGCCCCATTTCACGAGTTTCCGTGGTAAAATACACTGCTTGTCGAAAAAAACATAGTAAAGCCTACATTTAAGCCTTCTGTCATTTATGATTACATAGTTAAGAAAAATTAGATGGATATGGAGAGATTTAGTCAATTAAAAAGTTGATATAAATCTATTTATTTATTTCACTTCATGCCAAAAGATCTAAATAGATATGACAACGTCAAGTGTAAAAATAAAGGATAACATAAGATATTTTAAAAACAATATTACGATTGGACTAACTAAGAGAAAACAATTATTGCAAAATTGAAAAGTAATTTCTAACATTATCATTAACGTTATTAGGCTTGCTGGTAGTTGGTTATACATATTCCCACAAAAACAGTAAGGACTTTTTTGGAAAGTGCTAGTCCTATAGGGAGATATATAGATGTTTGTGGAGTTTCTTGTAGCATAATTATGTAGTTCTAGATGACGAGAAAGTCTAGTGAATTGTTTTTTAACAAATAATACCGAGGGTGAAATTAGAATACATGGAAGAGGGAGAATTTTATATTGTTTGAAGTAGGGTTCACATGAGTCTAATGGACTTAATGAGAAAATTTTTCTAATTATTCTTTTTTGTAATATGAAAATTTTGTTTAAATCAGTTGATTGGCCTCAGTAAATAATACCATAGCTTAGATGGCTATATGCTAGTGCGTAATAGGTATCTAAAAGTAATTTTGTTTCTAAAGTGTTTTTTAGATTTCCTATTGCAAAGTAGGCGTTATTTAACTTACTTGCGGCATGGTTCATGTGGTTGCACTATGTTATGTGTGGACATAGATGTAATCCTAGAAATTTATACCCGTATTCACTAAATAGGTTTACATTTAGATCAGGTCTAACATGACAGTTATAGGTTTAAGATGACATTTTTAACAATTGAACAAATAATTTTTCTAAATGTCACATATATAAAATGACAGTGACATAAGCGAAACATAACTGGCAAACTAAGAGTTTTAAGAACCATGGTAACTAGATCTGGTTTAACTCTTAAACCTTTTTAGTGAATACTGGGGTTAAAATTTCTAATCCTATCCTATAAAATGTTATAAAGCAGGTTTTGGATTTGTTGACAATAAGGCAATTTTTCTCACACCATAAAGCAAATTTTTCCAAAACTATATTGGCATTATTTTCCAATTTCTCGAAATTATTATCAGGAATTGCTATAGTGCAGTCATCTGGATAGAGAATTACTCTATTTTTTGATAGTGACAGAGTCAAAAGAATTCGGTGAAATAATGCTTCCCTGAGGTACACCACAGTTTATATTATGTCCAGTAGAGATAACATCCCCAATCTTAAACTTTATCTAACGTTCTTCTAAATAAGACACTGACCATTTGTTGATATCTCCTCTTATAATATAATTTCTTCTGTAAAAAGAAGCTTGACTGCTTAAATAGTCAAAAGCCCGAGTTAAGTCAAAGCAACTGTAGGAGTGGAGCAATATTTTCTAAAACCGGGTTGTTTGTTAGTTATTAATTTTTCTGCATTTAAGAAGTTTTCTATCTTGCATAAAATTACTTTTTCAAACAGTTCAGAAAAGGTAGGCAGACCCGTAATACATCGATAGTTTTCGATTTTTTCCCTGTCGTCCTTATTATAAAGCGGAAATAACTTCCTCCACCTTCAACTCAGTTTTGAAGCTGAATGGAGATCGTGCAGATTTAGTGGTGTTAAAAAAATTGAAATTCACTGGTTGTACAATTTGAAAAATCAATATTATGTTTACCCAAGGTTGTTAATATTAGGTTTTCTGCGCTTGTTGCAAAATATTTGCAGAATTCCTCACATATTTCAGAGATATTTAATATGTAATTATTGTTAGATATTAATTTTGTGGGGTTAGAGCACTTTTTTACTCTCCCTAAGTTAGTATTTATTATTTGCCAGATCGTTTTAGAGTTATATGGGGAGTCTAAAATTATTTCTTTGTAGAAATTTGATATCTTTAGAGCCAGCTGTTTATGAAATAGTTTTTTTACTGAGTGTATTGACCTCGGTGTGTTCCAAGAAGTGCACAACCAATAATTTTTTTTTAATCTCGCTCTATTTAATTAGGTCTGGGTTTATTCATTCTTTATTTGGAAGAGCGGTATTTATAATTCCCTTTTTTAGGGGACAGACTATATCTAGACAATGTAGAAAATTGTGTAAGAAATAAGTCCATGATTCATTAAGATCTGTAGTATTATACAGATGACTAAGGTCTGTTCTAGACAAGTGATAATTAAGTTGAAAGATATTTTGAGAATCAAAAAACCTTAAAAAAAAATATAAACTGGAAAATGAGGGCTCGTCAGAGGGGCATTCAAATGAAATATTATTCTTTGTACCATATGATCTGCGATGTTCGATTTAAAGTTGATTGCATTAAAGTTTGGGTGATTTGAGCCATCTTGTATTATCTAATTTAAAGCTGAGACCTACACATTCGAATACAAATACAATACAAAACTGTGATAAATGTAAATACTTATTTTACTATAATTAGCAACACCTCCATGAATGTGATCTCTTCTTGAGAAATTTGTTGCCAGCTGGTAACCTGGAATGGTGATTATTTCGGCCTGGTTTTTTTCCATCCAGTGTTCTGAGAAACATAAAAATTGTGGGTCTTCCTGCAGCACAAGCAGCTCCAATTGCGGAAATTTATTTGTAAAGCATTGAGCGTTGACATGTATTATCTTGACTGAAAGTCATCTTCTCCATCTCTAGGAGTAATTGGCTTGGAAGGGCCGGTTCGAAGTTCAGTAACAGGAGTTTGGTTGGTTTTTATACTACTATGTGCTACATTTGAGCCTGCTCCATCAAAAACGTACTAAAATAAGATTGAGAAGAGATCTTATTGTTATTAAATCTCGTAGCCCTGACATATAGTTCTTACATAAAAATTCCACTAGGTCCTCTCTTTCGTTATTAAGCACAAGCGGTTCGTGAGTGGTCAAGGATAGGGGTATGAGGTTGCGTTTTGCTTCTGCCAGAATTGTCTTTGTAAAAAATATTTTGTTTGTCAATAAAGTCATTCAAAACAGGACTATTTCTCCAACGAAGGGTGTCCACTAACCATTAGATTTGTATCACTGCACAATGAAATTAGACGCTCTACATGTTCTGGCCTAAAAGGTAATCCCATGAGAGCATTTTCTGGTCAGCAGAAGAATACAATGCAAAACATAACACACTCCGATACCAATTGGTCGAACCGAAGTCCAATACGCCACTGACAATTCAAATCAAAAACACCATTGGTAAAATTCCTAGATAGGATTGAGCCACCTCAATCATATCTATCAAATAGCCATTTGATTCCTAATAATCAACAATTGGACCCTTCTCGGGACAAGCATATTATTCACTTCTGTTACCTGCCTAACGTCTGTTTGAGTTTAAGAGTCGCTACGAATAGGACCCTAGACATTCTGAAAATCGTGCATGGTCTGACGAAGATTTTTTGTGCATTATAATCGTTCTTGTGTTCCAAAGCTCTAATAGAGGTAATAAGGTTTTGTTTTAGATCCGTCTGAGATTCTTGCCTCAAGACCTCTTATACTTTCGTTTAGTATGTCCGTCTGGAAAGTTAGTTTTAGCTCGTTTTTCCGTGTTTCCTGTATTTTTAACAGTGCTTCATTGCGCTCACTTAACTTAGATAATTGTAAAGAAAACTGCTTCTCAATTTCGGAAGCATCGTCCTCAAAAGCCTGACTGCTTCCACGCAATCTTTCGATGTGGCGATCTTTCTCATATTATTTACTACGTCAATTAGCCGTTCCAAGCAGCTTGGGTGGAGCACTCCGAAGCAGACAACACAAATAAAATTTGGAAAGTCTTGGTTTTTACAACATTTAAACTATTTATGCATTCTTGTCAATAAAATAAAGAAACAAAAGGAAACCACAAACGAATATAAAACTGGGACACATGCTTAACGGCTAGTGGTGTATCAAGCCGACTTTACAAACAAAAAACTGACAAACATAGAAAGACCACTAAAAAAAGAATTTCAAGAATACTATCACTGGACAATACACTTTTTTCATTCGCGCAATATACAATGGAATGTTTTATTTAAATTTTTTTTATTTTAATTAAATTTAGATAGTTATCTCCAAAAAGCCAAAATTTGTTCTTACGTCTAACAAAGAGGTATGAGATTCAGTGAAGTGAAAAATATGTTCGACTTTCCCTAAGTACTTCTCAATACAAATATTTAATTTTTTTGACCAACTTCAAAAGAGGATTGATTCTCAGTTCGATCCCATATATTTTTTATGTATGTACACGGATTACACAGGTATGATTTGACTAATTTGGATGAATTCTTCAAGTTGGTATCAATGTGGTCCCCTAGTTAGCATATTAAAGAAATAAACAGTGGGAAATGACGCTGTTATGATTAGTTTTTTCGAAAAGTTTTTTGTAGGAATTTTTATTGCTTTATTGTATGATTTGTAAATAACCATAAAAATAATTGGGAGTACTATGAAGTATATCCCCAGATACAAAGAGGAAATCTGTTTTGTTGTCAGGTTATTTCTATAATAGGTGGAGAGCCGATCGCTGAAATCATCAGAAATTGCATATACTTACTTAATTTAAAAAATAATAAGATAATTCGATGACACCCAAGCCGATTCGACAAACCAAATACTTGGTTTGTCGAATGAGACAGCGTTTGTTTTTTAGTTAAAAGGGTTTTTTACCAAATAAAAAGTAGTTAAACCAGGTATAAGATATAAGTGTGAAATTCAAAGGGATTGTAGTATATACGTTCATTTAGCATATAATACATCATTGTCAAGAGGAAGGCATTTACCAGTAGAACGTACGTACTATGGCAATAACAAAACCAACTGCAAGTCGTCTGACAGCAATGCAGGAAACCATATAAAGAGGTATAGAAAACGAGGTCGAAAAGAAAATATCAAGAAGACCTGAAAAAATCGTGCACTGAAAGCCACGTGAAATTGATGGAAACAAGCATTGTTTAGCAAACAATGCTATCATTTAGTTCAGAGTATGGCTGAGTGAAAAAGTTTGGGAGAGGCTTATATTTAGCAATTGACTGTAGAGAGATGAGAAAAAAAAAATACAAATTTTGAATATTTTGGTGCTTGACCACTTAATAATTGAAAAAGGTTCATTTATTTATTAAATATTTATTAAACGATTTATTTACCAAATATACCGACTAAGTAACAATGTTGGAATGTTTTATCTCACGAAACTTTTGTATTTGGTACGAGAGTCAAATCTTTAATTATTTACTTTGAAATGTGTGAGTAGAAAATTAAATACGTTAAAATAACAATGCATCACTTTAAGCAAATGTATTCTTCAATTTGGCAAATCGCACTATATACCATGGCCAGTAGTAAATCACGTTACTCCAAATTAAAATTATTAAAAACCACTGAGTATCAACCATGGGAGAGTAAAACTTTTCAAATTTATGAATTATTAAGACAGAAAAAGAATTTTCATATTATAACATTGACGTAACTGAAAACTAGTGATTTTGCTTTATAGAAAAGAAGGGAATCATTTTTGTAGTGCATGTTTTTTTTGCAATAGAAACTTTAACGTTTATATTAGTTTTGCCAATATAAGGTAATTTTATTTAAATATTAAGTAAGTCTTTTAAACGCAATATTTATCTATCTAAAATAATATCCGCTCTTAGGAATGCTTTTTGTTCTGTTTTAGGATTACGTGTTTATTATATTATTAATTCTCAATTGTTTGTCCCGTTAAATTATTCTAATGTGGAATATTTTTTGTACACATATTTACTTTGATTTTTCTATAAAAAAAACTGTTCATCTTAATAATTTTTCTAAGAATAATTAAAATTATGAATACATATTACTCATATATATAATGCCTGTGCAAATACATCTTAGACTTACAGTATAGGTATGTATGTATAGATATTGAAGTAGACTGATATCCAGCAAAAGTTGATCATGTTTCTTCTCTAGTAAATATCATTAGATCAGGTAGATTCAAAAATATAGCAAATAATTCAAAACATAATTGTTATCCTTGTGTTCTAAGCAAACTGCGGTGATATAAGTACATTTCTAAAAATTAAATTAGAAGTAAAATATTCTTTAATCACATTACTTCTTAAATAAGATATTGCTCTCCTCTCACGTTACCACTACATGTGGTAACGAGGAGGTACAGGGTTTTTGGTTAAAAATTCACCACGTCATCATCATTCTTCATTTTATACAAAAAAGTTAAACACGCAAGTGTCTTTAAATGCAACAAATTTTTTGTTATGTAATTTGCAGATATACAAGGAATTCGTTTTTCTAAAATTAACATTAACTTCGGTTTTTTAAAAGTAACACCTTGTATATTATATGTTTTTTAAATGGGTTTCGCCTTGCTGATTACAAATACCCAGGTTTGATAGTGTTATCTTTAAAAACAACCACGCACTAATCTGCGTTTTTGATAAACCCTCAAATTTTTTGAAATTTTAGTATGTAACAGAGATCGTTCTTCTGGCTAAAAGTCTTTATAGAGAGGGTGTTAAACTTTAATAAAATCCTATATAAAACATCTGGGAAAAACAAATTGACACGAAATTACTTTGTTCAACATATTTACCGTATAGTATTTCCCAAAATAAGAAAAAATGTTTTTTTCTTCTTATTAACCTTTACCTGTGTATTTTCTATAAAATGTGGGTAAAGCTTATAAAATCTTGTACCTCTGAAACTAGTTACAGTTGCATTCTATTCATAAAGAGTTTTAATCATGAGTTCGAGATCCACTACATCAAAAAATCATAAGATTTTCCGAAACACTGCCATAATAGGTAATATGTTAGAGAGACGATCTGTTTTATAGTGTAGTCAGTGGAAATACATTACTTATAAGACAGGGATTATAAGCGATTTGTAGGTGTCTCTAAAGATAAAGGTATGAAACCTAGTATATTTAATATCAGTAAGAAGAGACCAATTTAACGGACATATGGGAAGATGCATTTATAACCAAAAGCCTTGAACAAGCAACAAATAGTATCACCAAAGAAACTAAAAGAAGTTCTATAGGAGAAAGCAACAGAAAAAGCAAACGGCATAATTTTCTACAAAAAGTGTAATGCATGAATGGGACCAAATGACCGCCGGCGCAGATGCATTCAACAGGGGAGACCTGAAACTTCATGCCGGCCAATCACCTCTGGAGATCTTGACCTTATTCTCAGCTTAGTAAAAAGCACCTCTGATGTTCAGTGGTGTCAAAAATAACAAGGGAAAAGCTCAGGAAAAACTTAAACTATTTAAAAAACTTAGTGAACAAAGTTAATCCAACCATAAAATGGTCGTTCCGTCTTCTAAAATAGTGTAAGTTGGAGGTGGAAACCATCAACAGAAGGATAGCACTATTTTAAAAAGCCATTGTAAGAGACAAAAAAGGAAATAGCCTGATTAATCTAAGAAAATATTTCTTATGCTGACATTCCAAATTAAAACTATTTAGTAACCAGTATACTAAAATATTTAAATTACTTCTTTATATTATCTGTTTCACCATATTTAGTTTGCTTATATTTAAGTGAATTATTCTTGTTTTGAAACAGTTCTTTTAGTTTAGTATTTAAACGTACAATTTTCTATTGTCTTCATAAACCCTCACTAAACTATATACACATTTTATATACATCTTTGTATAAATTTATATTAAGTCGCTAAAGTAGGTATATTAATCTTAAAGCATATACTTAAAATGATTTATTAAAATACCACTTACTTAACCCTACGTTCTTTGAAATCCTATAGAGTTCTGTGGACAATTTTGTGAGGTTGTATATATTCAGCATTTCAAATATATCTGCCTATTAAATGAAGAAATCCTATGTCAACCGTTCGACAGTGATAAATTTTCCCTGTCAGTTTCAATAACATTGGGATCTTTATTAAAAGGTTATCTGATCTCGTCTAAAGTGTCATCGAAAAATGGAGCAAGCTGAAAATGAAAATAAACATAAAGAATTATTTAAAATGTAGATACTGCAAATTCTTGCAATAAAATAATGAAAATATTGCCCCCTTGACACTAAAAAAATTGTAGGGTTATCAATATTTAAAAAAAAAATCTTTGTTCTTTAAACCTCTAAAAATATGACTGCACTTATATGATCTCGAAACAAATAAAAATCGATCCAATTTTCTTCAAGATGCAATTTTTTTCAACTACCTCAATTTTATATCAGTAGAATAATTTAAAGTTAATCCATTTGAATAAACTACTTATTCATAGGAAATATTTACTTGAACATAAAATCATATCAAATTAATAGCTACACATAATGCTAATAACAATTTAATTGGATATATATAATTTATTGTTTTAAGCCATCTTGCAGACTTATCTTAAATGAACTTACAAGCAATTATTTAGATGATTTTTCGTTTTATGCTAGTTCCACACAAAATTAAAAATTTAATTATCGTATTGATAAAAGCCTATCATTAATTACACAGGCTATTTAAATGCCTTGAGAAAAAATCTCAAAATGTATAAATATTAATTTAAGACATTTAAACACACGGCATACTCAAGATAATGTCTATATATTTAAATTTTAGCCTAATAAACTCATCAAACTAAAAAATTTCAAAATTCTGGTTGCATATCCTTTAAATAAATTTTATTTAATTACTTTGCAAATGACTTGTTCATATCATTATACGCTATGGACAAAAGTTTCTGACCATTCATCCAAGTCCATCTTTACTAAAAACTAAAAACTGTTAAAATATATCAAATATTATCTTATTTAGCATCTCGTACTCTAGACACCCCGATGTCGGAATATCTATGAATATGAAGTAAATATTATCAGCTCAGAAGTACACGATTTATTAACGCTTACTCAACTATCAAATGTCAAATTAAAAAAAAAACGATAAATTTCCTTTACCCGGAACTTCCCTCGTTATGAATCTTTCCTTTTATTAGACATATAGAAGTATCACCCAATTTAGTTCGGTACATAGTCACCTTAATAACACATATATTTTTATTGGGCGCCATTATTTCCACCTATGTCACACTTGATTTTTGGGCATAATTTAAATTAAATTGAACAACTAGTTTTAAAAGTGACATACATCGTGAGTTTGTTCCGTCATGTTGAATTCGTACCAGTTTATCCCTATATCGTATTTAATTTTTCTGTAAAATTTAAAGTCGACTGAATAAGAAAATTTTTTACATGTATCTAATAAGTAGTTTTTCAGGCTGATTTCTTTCAATATTTTACTAAGCCGCCATTTTGTTTTGTTATCTTGGCTTCATGGATTCATACCAAAATGTTACCAGTCCATTCATATGTAACACTTGATTTTGCGCAAAGTTTGAGGTAAATTGGATATTTAGCTTTTTCGCCATTTTGTTGCGCCATATTGGATTACTACCAAAATATTACCAAGACATCCCCATATAATCATTTTTAACCAAAATTTGAAGTCGATCGGATAAGTAGTTTTTAAGCTATGCGGCGAAATGACAGACAGACCAGACCGGCGAAATTGATAAAACATAATATTTGGCATTTAGGGACGCTAAACCGTGAGGATATGTAAGAGAGTGATTTTTTTACAATTACAAACATTTTGCTATCTTGAATTCATACCACAATTATAACAGTTCATCTCTACACCACAATTTATTATTGCTCAAAATTTTAAATCAATTCATTAAGTAGTTCTTTTTGGCAGAATTTTTAAATATTGTGTTAAGCCGCCATTTTGTTTCGCCTTGCTGGATTGCTAACAAAACGCCACCATATCAACCCAATACGACCCTTGATTTTTGACCAACATTTGAAATCAATCAGGTAAGCAGTTTTTTAGCTATGCCGCGAACAGAGAGACCGACAAACAGACCGATGGAATATATCACACTTAATGCTTGCACAAAATTTGAAATTAATCTAATAAGTAGTTTTTTCAGGCTGATGTTTTAAGTATTTTATTAGACCGTCATTTTTTTTTGTTATCTCATATACATACAATATATTACCAGTTCATTCTTATGTAACACTTGATTTTTGTGCAAAATTTGAGGGAAATTGGATTAGCTTTTTTAGTAATATTTTTTTAACGTTTCACTAGGCCGCCATTTTGTTCCGGTATATTGAATTTTTACCAAAATATTATCAGGTCAATCTGATGGGTAGATTTTAAGCTATGCCGCGAACTGACAGACAGACAGTCAAACCGACAGTCGGACCGACGGACTTGATAAAACATATTTTTTGGCATCTAGGGGCACTAAAACGTGAATATATGTAAAACCTGAGAGTGTAGCTTTTTTCAGATTACAAAAATTTTATTTGGCCGCCATTTTGTGCGGCCACCTTGAATTAGTACCACAGTTTTATTCGAGGGGTGCTTAGATGCCAAAATCTTGTACACAATAATTAATTATCTAGCGGTATCTAGCTGTATTAAAAGTTTAAAATAGGATTTAAAATATTGAGACAATGTATTTAAAGAGAATTAAAAGTATTTAAAGGTATTTAAAGACAACTGAAAGTATTTAAAACTTATCAAAATTATTAAATTTGAATAAAAAAGGTATTAATAAAGAGAACAGCTACTTCTCTTTTATATTTAGTTACAGTTTTAATAATGATTTTCACATTGTGTTATTAATCGGAAAATAACCTGTCAAATAATAGTTTTTATAATAACCAAGATGATTACTAATTTGATATTTTGAGTTAAAACTAAATTATAATTTTAGAATATGCCTTAAATTTAACTAAATAACTTTTGTCTAATTCCACAAAAATATTTCTATTTATATTCTCAATTTGCACAAGCCTTCTCGATAGGCGATAACTATTACTTTTCAGCAGAGAACTTCAAAATAAATAGATAAAATTTTCAATGATTCTGAAATGGGTTTTTCAGTAACTATTGGAAAAGTTTCTAACACTCAAATTGAATTAAAATGTTATTTGTGCCAAAGAAAAAAAACATCAAAACATATTATTTTTACTCATTAGTGCAATTTCGAAAAATCCAAAAATCATTTTAGATTATTATTTTCGGAAGCCAATGAAGAAAAAACCTCCTAAAATTCCATTTAGTTCAAGAGTTTACAAAAAACTGAAAATATGTTTCGAAAAATCCAGAACAATTCTCTTAAAATCATACTTAGTTGAAAAGATATTGTAAAAAGATATAAAGACATTTCACCTCCTCAAGAGTAGAATTTCGAATTATCTATGTTTTTAAATAATTATTTTTGAAGGCCATTGAAAAAAAAATTGGCCTAAAATCTCAGTTCAACCTCTTATAGGAGAAATATCGGAAAACCGGGAAATAGATTTTTAAATATTAATTTTAAAAATATATCGACGCAGTTTAGTATATAATATATATATATATATATATATATATATATATATATATATATATATATATATATATATATATATATATATATATATATATATATATATATATATATATATATATATATAAATAAAGTAAAAACACATTTTATCTTCCTTTTTAGAAGGGAAGTAAAAATTAAGCTGAAATGCTTAGTCAGCGTAAAAAGTAATTTTCTTTTACATTCGTCTTTAAATATTTCCTCAAATTGCTTAAAAATGAAACTGTATATACGAGTAGAACGAAAGCTTTCAGGGCTTTGATCAATTGAGGAATCATGTTTCCTAGGATTAGGCTGTCTTAAATTGGAATTAATATCCGACGTTTCGCCTTTTATAATTACTTAGTCTAAGATGCTTTAGGAGAGTTAACACTATTTCAGAAGTACCAGATGGTTTTAATAGCTATATTATTTTATTTTATACAGTATCTAGTGTCAGTTTGGTATCAAATCATTATATTCTTTAAAATTATGACCAAATCCATATGTTTTTTAAATAAGTACGCCTAAAATCTGTTTTTGATAATAGAACTACTAACATGATGTATGGTTTCCTACATACATCATTTCTAAAAGCATCTATAATATCAGATCTTTAGTCTAAAAACTAGACATTTATTCTAGAACACATAAATATAGCAAGGGTGTAAAAATGATAAGTCTTACTACATATTTTACCTCAAAAGTTCTTTAATAGTACTGAGTACAAGTATTGTACGTATAACCCCAAAAACCATGATTTCTTAAATGACACTATATATTAAAACTGTAACTACAATTTTTATATTTTATAATACAGTAGTAAAATATATAGCAAAAAGGATTTTGTTTTCCAAAAAATTATATTATTATCTAATGATTGGATATCTACCGGTCATGTCTAGAAAATAAGAGTCTTTGCTTTAGTATATATGTTACCGTAAAAAGCCGAAATCCGCCATATCATGATCTAACTAGTAAAAACGCTGAGTTTCTAAGAGTGTTAGTAATATCTGATTCTTAGTAGTTACGTCTATTTATGTCTCTTGGTAACAGTAAAATGCCGAATAAAAAGATAATTTCGGTATTTTACTAAGTTTTTTTTAGATAAACCCCATTCTTACTAAGTATGCAATTGTAAAAATGCGATCTATAAAAAAAAGGATATATTTACAACTAAGTTTTTTATCAGTAAGAAACAATAATATTGATAAAATTTTAAAACAAGACAAAAGAAATATGTTGCTAACAAACTTTTCTAACGCACTATGTTGTAACATATAAGAAAACTAGAAAATACATACATTGTTTACCCTATTTTCAATCAACAAATGACTTTAGCAGTGGCGGCTCATGGATTTAAGAACGGAGGAAGCGCAGCGCAGTTAGGTGCACGAAAATTTTTCGGGGTGCTACGCCAAAATGGCTATTTTTTTAACCTTTTTATGATGTTAGTTATCCATAGCTTTGGAGCGTTTTTTAATACTTAGAGCAAATAATGGGAATTTATAAGATTTTAAATATATTTTTTTGTTCTTAAAAAACGGTTATATACCTATATCTTAAAGCTAATTTCGATTCGATTCGATCGATGCAAAACTGCTTCGGCCTCCGATGATTCGAACGCACTAATTTACTTAATTCTCTAACAAGCGAACATGCGCCTGCAGCCTACAACAGCAGTTTTATGCCGCATCTCTATTTGGCTTACGGACATTCACTATTGCGTTGCCATAGCAACTGCCGTAAACAAATCTAAGCGCCAAAGCCGGCGTGCGGAGTGAGTCTGATGCGGAATTTATTACTGCTGATTGTGATTCCTCAACGGGTCGCTCTTATAAAAAGGTGTTAAGCGCGCTACGTTTTTAAGTCATTATTATTGTTTGAGTATATAACGCGCTAGTTTTGATAGAAAATAATGGTATAATTAAGTAAATAATGTGAATTTATATAAAACATACTACATTTATATAATAAAAATGTAGATTATAAAATGCTTAATACTTTAAAAATATTTTAATTTTTTACTAAATTGATTGGAAAATGTAGGAGAAGCGGCGCTTCACCCGCGTCCCCTGCCGAGCCGCCACTGGACTTTAGCCTTTGCTTGCTATAAAAACTATTATATAAAAACTTAATATAGAAATGATACAAAAACGAATACGAACGAATAAAAAAGCAAAATACTCAAAAATATTTTAAACGTTGTTAACTACAGTAAGAAACTGCAAGGTACGTGCTCGTGCTGCATTAGATAGTGATATTGGCGACATTGTCAAGTTTACGGTTTTCATAAAAAACTGGCCTATACTATTTAAACTATTTCAACCAATACCAAAGGACAAAGGACCATGCACCCACCTTATGGAAAATCTGTTTCGGTGAAGTTGGGTGAAATTTTTATGTTATAGTTCTTGACCTCCTGAGCAAAAGATACCCTAGGCACAATATAATCCTACGAATAGTTTTTAATATACAGGGTGTTAAAGTTTGCCTTAACCTCATATGAAAAACATAGGTAAGATAGGATGACACCAATTCGTTTTTTCTACATATTTAACGTATAATAGTACATCCCATAATAAGAAAAACGTTTTATATGAATATAGGCCCAAAAACCCTTCAGTTCCGAGATGGGTACAATACAACACCCTGTAACTCAAAAATAAAGCATTTGCAGACCTATTTTCATACAAAACTTTTTTCTTATTTTGAGAAGTACTATAAGTTAAATATGTTGAAAATACTAATTTGGTGTCATACAGTTTTCTCCATGTTTTGTAAATGGGGTTTGGGCAAACTTTAACACCCTGTATATTAAAAACTAGTCGTAGGATTAGATTGTGTCCATGGTATCGTTTGCTCAGGAGTTCAAGAATTACAACATATAAAAGATTCAGCCAATTTCACCGAAACCTTTCTCTTGACCAATCAGAGCGTTGTAAGTATTCCAGAATATATTAGATCGTAGTCTTACCATTTAGCATGCAGTAAGAATCGGCTTTAACTAAAACGTTCAGTAAAATGCCGATATTTAATATTTTGTCGGTATTTTACTAAATACGTTAGATACTTCGCGATGTTACTAGTAAGAACCCGATATTACTAACATTTTTAGAAACTTCGCATTTTTACTAGTTAGATCGCGTTATTACGGATTTCGGATATTTACGGTAACATATATACGAAACTGGCGGAACCTACGTTACTAGGGTAAAGAGTAATCACGATACGAATTGTACCATACATATTGAGAAAGACCTTTAAAATCCTTAGAGACGGTAAGTTAGTTCTGGCTAAGCGAAGGAAGCTTACTTTACTTAAAAATATTTTGAAATGAAAAGACGGAATATTTTAGTACGTAAACGGTTCACTGTTAAACTATATTGAAATTGTGCCAAAAAAGAGTCATAGGAAATAAAGAAATATACAACTCTACATTTGTAAAAATTAATTATTGTAAAAACTGATCAGCATAATCCTTAAATTTCGATTTTCCTTGCTCTGGTCATACTATTCCTCTAGAAAATATAAGCGATTTGGAAGACAAAACAAAATTAAGTAATCATATTTTTTAGGAAAAATAATCATGGAAAAAAGTTAATAATGTTTTCAAACAACGTACTCAATAAGTAAGTAAGTGAACCAAACATTTTTTTTAAAACATTTTTACATGTATACTTTTTACGTTGTTGTATTGTTTGAACAATATGCAAAAATAGCTTAATATTTTCCTAAAGGTTTAAACAAAATAACAATATATTTAATGAAATAGTGGTTTAGAGTAGCGTCATTTACCTTTTTTTAAACGTAAACAAATTGAACGTGATTGGATTTTTTTAGAAGTTTTCCCAAAGCATCCGGAATAATAATCAGGCTGTGCACATAACACATAAAGAAAAAATTATTATGTACATGTTTGAAGTTCTTTGCAAAGGCTCATAACACGTGCTTTCTGCAAACTTGCTGTAAAACCAGGGATTAACAACCGAAATTATAAAGGAGTAATCGTTTTTTCCACACGGTTTACTTAAAATGTGTTTATGTTTTATCAAAGCAATTTTCGGCTTTGAAGGCAACCGTGAGAGGTTTATTTGGGGAATTATTCTCAAAGGGTTTTACACTTAGGTAGCCGACTATGTATGCAATAAATGCGTACTCCTCACAAAAGAGTTTTTAGTACTTCGTTTTATACTTTAAAGGGTAATTAACATCCAGCTTTAAAGCGAAGTTAAAGTGATTTTCTGAGAGTTAAACACATGATTTAATTTTTACTTCGTAGAATATTACCTAAGAGGTAACCATTGCATTACATTGTAATTTACGTTTTTGTATTTTAGAGATATGAGTTAGTAAAAGTAGCAGACACCCCAAACTAGTAACCCGAGGTCTATTTCTCTGCAACCGTATAAGTTACGCCTACCACGCTCTCTCTAGTATAACGATACAAAATGTCCTTTTACGAAATGAAATAACATTTTTGTACATATTGATATACTTCAAATATGATTGAATAAATTTGAAGCGTTCGTAACTATTGATTAAATGATTCTACTTGCCTCCCAATCAACTTAATTGTAAGTGTGATTGCTGCTGACCTCACTGGAATTGCAAATGTTTTGTTAAACTCAAGGACTTAGATCGAATAGATTACTATTTAATCGAGAAACGCCTGTATGTCAACCGAATTAACTGATTTTATTAAATTTATAAATATTGAAAAGTAATAGTTTGTTTTAATAGATAAGAATAATAATACTGTGTAAAATATATGATACACAAACTATTAAGCAATATTACTAACAAGCTAGGAAATACTCTTATTTACAAAGTAATTAGTAGAATATAAATGTCACATGTCTTTAAAATACACTCAAAAATAATAGCCCAGAAGCCTACAGCGATGCTGACACCCTGTGTGAAACGGTTTAGTGTTGTAAAAGGGCTGATGAGTACTACACGAATAAAATTGACTACCAACTGTATGGCAGAAGGCTGGCCTGCCTTTTTTGAAATGATATATATATATATATATATATATATATATATATATATATATATATATATATGCGCGTCATCGTGTGCTAGGTTGTTTTAATTCGCTATTAAACATTTATGAACTTTTAATAAGGCAGGCCAGCCTTCTGCCACACAGTTGGTAGTAATTTTATTCGTGTAGTAGTACTACACTATATATATATATATATATATATATATATATATATATATCCGCTTCATCGTGTGCTAGGTTCTTTTAATTCGCTATTAAACATTTATGAACTTTTAATAAGGCAGGCCAGCCTTCTGCCATACAGTTGGTAGTCAATTTTATTCGTTTAGTACTCATCAGCCCTTTTATAACACTAAACTGTTTCACACAGGGTGTCGGCATCGCTGTAGGCTTCTGGGCTATTATTTTTGAGTGTATTTTAAAGACATGTGACATTTATATTCTACTAATTACTTTGTAAATAAGAGTATTTCCTGGCTTGTTAGTAATATTGCTTAATAGTTTGTGTATCATATATTTTACACAGTATTATTATTCTTATCTATTAAAACAAACTATTACTTTTCAATATTTATAAATTTAATAAAATCAGTTAATTCGGACAATTAATTTGGTTGGGAGGCAAGTAGAATCATTTAATCAATAGGTACGAACGCTTCAAGATGGAAATTTATTCAGTCATATTTGAAGTATATCAATATGTACAAAAATGTTATTTCATTTCGTAAAAGGACATTTTGTATCGTTATACTAGAGACAGCGTGGTAGGCGTAACTTATACGGTTGCAGAGAAATAGACCTCGGGTTACAAGTTTGGGGTGTCTGCTACTTTTACTAACTCATATCTCTAAAATACAAAAACGTAAATTACAATGTAATGCAATGGTTACCTCTTAGGTAATATTCCACGAAGTAAAAATTAAATCATGGGTTTAACTCTCAGAAAATCACTTTAACTTCGCTCTAAAGCTGGATGTTAATTACCCTTTAAAGTATAAAACGAAGTACTAAAAACTCTTTTGTGAGGAGTACGCATTTATTGCATACATAGTCGGCTACCTAAGTGTAAAACCCTTTAAGAATAATTCCCCAAATAAACCTCTAACGGTTGCCTTCAAAGCCGAAAATAGCTTTGATAAAACATAAACACATTTTAAGTAAACCATGTGGAAAAAACGATTACTCCTTTATAATTTCGGTTGTTAATCCCTGGTTTTACAGCAAGTTTGCAGAAAGCACGTGTTATGAGCATTTGCAAAGAACTTCAAACATATCTACATAATAATTTTTTATTTATGTGTTATGTGCCCAGCCTGATTATTATTCCGGATACTTTGGGAAAACTTCTAAAAAAATCCAATCATGTTCAATTCGTTTACGTTTAAAAAAAGGTAAATGACGTTACTCTAAACCACTATTTCATTAAATATATTGTTTTTTTGTTTAAACCTTTAGGAAAATAGTAAGCTATTTTTGCATATTGTTCAAACAATACAACAACGTAGAAAGTATACATGTAAAAATGTTTAAAAAAAAATGCTTTTTTAATTCCTGAGTTTGGTTCACTTATAATGTATACAAATAATTGTGAATTCTTATTGAGTACGTTTTTTGAAAACATTATTAACTTTTTTCCACGATTATTTTTTCTAAAAAATATGATTACTTAATTTTGTTTTGTCTTCCAAATCGCTTATATTTTCTAGAGGAATAGTATGACCAGAGCAAGGAAAATCGAAATTTGAGGTTTTTGCTTTTACAATGGTTAATTTTCACAAATGTGGAGTTATATATTTCTTTATTTCCTATGACTCTTTTTTGGCACAATTTCAATATAGTTTAACCGTAAACCGTTTACGTACTAAAAATACGTCTTTTCATTTCAAAATATTTTTAAGTAAAGTATATATATATATATATATATATATATATATATATATATATATATATATATATATATATATATATGTATATATATCTCCGGAAGTTTTGTTTCGTTGGTATCGATCGGGACTGGCGGCCCGCGATGACCTCGTCGTTATAAACGGAGGCGAATTTTTCCCGAATGTTCCCGATCGAATTCGCATAGGGGCGCATAGATAATATACGTAAAAGTTGGGCAAAGTAGCCAAAGAGCTAATTTACAGAGTTTGGTAAAGTAGCCGTAGAGCTAATTTACAGATTTTGTATTTTCTGGTTAGTAAGAAGCGATTGATTCGAGGCAGGAAGCGAATTTGCTCAAATTTTCTTGAAACCAAAGGCCGTGCCAGGTTGATCATCATGTTGTGACCCCATTATTTAATAGTCATTTTTTTTGTGAATAGTCTTAAGTATTATATATTCATTAGTCTAGAGATAGTTTGACACGTAAATGCAATATTTAGACATACATTATATTTCGGCGAAACCTTCCGACAAAAGCTGCTTTAATGGTCGTTTGTTGCAAGGGAAATTCTAAATAAACAATATGTATTTTAAATTCTACTTCAAATTCTATTTTATGCACGTTCTTCCGCCCCAAATATTATTATACCCGAAAAAACCTATCATAAACTCATTTACACTATGTCGATAAAGCTTGGGAAGGTTCAGCTATAAAAACATTAAAAGAAACCATTGTAGTACAGTAAGCAGTGGCGTAGCAAATACTCCCCAAATTACTTTTATAGACACCTTTTTTAATCAATTTTACAGATACGCCACTGCATCTCAAATTAGGGAATTCATATAAAAATAAGTTCTAGGTAGTCAATATAGAGCAGGTCAGTCATTATGTCAGTACTATATTGTCAGTAGAATTAAGTCAGTAGACACAGTAAGAGTAAAGATTTGTTAGAAGTAAGAAGTGTCCCTCTTGTACAGAAGATAATAGAGAGATTTGAAACAAGTTGAAGTGTTTACATTTACTACCAGTGCTAATACAAAATACTAAAATTATTAAATCATAACAGTGGTGGCATTCGGCGAGTAATAAAAATATTAAAACATAACATTGGTGGCAGCGGACCTGGATATACTACCCCGTGTTTTCTGAAGGAGCGCCTAGAACGCAGCAGGACACATCGGTATACCAAAGACAGGAAGTTTCAACAGACTTGGAGGAGCGCCCAGTACGCAACAAGTTTCGAGAAGAGTTATTTTCCTGTTGTGGTGACACTATTTGTTTTTTTTTTATATGTTATGCATTTTTGAAATTATATAGATATATTTATTTTGTGAAAGGTACTGCAAATACGTTGTGTGTTGAAAAAGTAATTGAATAATCGACCGTATAACTTATCTATATTTAAATTTTTACCCAAAATTTTTATTAGTATTTAATCTTTATAATTTTAACAAACAAAAAAATGGCTGAAGGAAAATATGCATTTGATGTATTAAATTTAATAAATTCATTTGACGGCTACGGCGATGGAAATTCTCTTCAATTTTTTCTAAAAAACTGTGACGCAGTAATGCATATTGTGAAAGAAAATTAAAAAAATAAATTAGCTAAATTAATTTTTGGTACTAAATTAAAAGGTAAAGCTCAAGAGGTGACACAATATAAAGAATTTTTAAATTGGGAAATTAGAGATTTTCTTTTAGAACAGTTTACGGATAAAAGACCGCCTTCTCATTTTTTAACTCAAATAATGAATATAAAACAAAACTTTAGGGAAACCGTTACAGAATATGGAGATAGATTAAGATACCTGCATAATAAATATAAAGAAACTTGTCATTTAAATTATGAACATAATTCTGCTAAGGTATTAATAGAAAATTTAGAGTCAATTTTAGTAAACAAGTTTAGACAAGGGCTAAATGATGAAAAAATACAAATTCGAGTAATTGCTGAAAACACAACAGATATAGACAGGGCATTATCATTAGCAATCGAAATGGAACTCGAAAACAACGTTAGAGCAAAAAATTCTTTTTTTATAAATGTAGGTTTTGTGGGTCAGGGAAATAGAAATTTTAATAACCAAAATCCTAAACTTTTGTGTATGTTCTGTCATAAAAATAATCATATAACTTCTCAATGTAGGCAACTTATACAATATGAACAAAATATGGGAAGAAATAATTTTAATAATCCTAATTATCAAAGCTTCAGTCCACAACAACATTTTAACGCAAATTCTTCAAATGGGCAAAATTATAACGGGGAACAACCTATTAATGCTAGAAGTAATTTTTCTTACAGGGGAAACGATAATCATAATTACAATCAAAATACAAATTCACGAAATTTTAACAATAATTATAATGGGAACAATTATCGTCAAAATTATACCAATCCCCGTAGTTCAAACAGACCTCAAATGCTTTCAGAGATACCTCAACAACAGCGACGATACCGTCCTAACTATAATAATGAACCTGTCAATAATTCTCATCAAATACAAACTATAACGTCTCTACCCCCCAGTAGCCTCCAACACAATCTTAGTATTTCTCCTCCACAACCAACTACATCTGTCCAAGAATTTTCGGGAAACGACAACGAAGCCTTGGTTGTGAACAGCCCGCCAAGCGCTTCGTAAATAGTTCAATCAGTATAAACAGTAGCTGTTCAAATAATAAGAATCCACTAGAACATATTAAAATCAAACCAACTCGTAATAATTCAAATAATATGTCTCCTAAGTCAGTATTATTCTCTAATAATTGTAAACAGTTAGATATAATTGAAATAACTTCATTGGGCACTAAAAAGTCAGAATTGCAAATTTTGTTAGATACAGGGGCTGATGTTTGTTTATTAAAGAAGTCGATTTTACAAGACTATTCAAAGCTAGATCAAAACTGTATTATTGAACTAAAAGGTATAAGTAAAGAACCGGTTTTTACGAAAGGTCTATATAATGTAACAATCCAATTAAAAGATAATAAAATATTAATTCATCCTTTTCATATCGTACCAGATAGCATTCCTATAAAAAATGACGGAATTTTAGGCCGCGATTTTTTGCAAAAATATAAAACTAAAATTAATTATGAAGAAGAAACTGTTTATTTTGAGGACAATTGCTTTAAGATTTTGCCTTCAGAGACTTTAACGACTATACCCCCAAGATGTGAAATGATAACTTAGCTTTGGCCAACGTTTCAGGCACTGAAGGTATCGTAAAATCGAAACAACTTGCTGAAAATCTCTATATAGGTTCTTCTTTGACCAAAGTACATAATCATAAATGTTTAATTAGTATTTTAAATATATCTAATGAACCCTTAACAATTGCGTTACCCAGAGTTAACGTACAACCTATCACTAAAGGTGAATTTGACATTATAGAGCTTAGTCATAATAATAATAATATTGAAAATAACACGAATATAAATTACTTTGAACGTTTAGAAAAATTGAAACATTCTCTCAACTTAGAAGGATTAAATGTCGAGGAAACTAACTCACTTCTAGAAATTTGTGAAAATTTTATCGATATTTTTTATTTAGAAGGTGATAAACTCTCTTGTACAAACACAATAAAACATAAAATTTCTACAGACCCTACTAAGGGACCTATTAATATTAAACCCTATAGATTACCTTTTCAACATCGGGAGGTTATAAAAGAACAAACCGATGCAATGTTAAAGGATGGAATAATTTCTCCGTCTTACAGTCCTTGGAATAGTCCCTTATTAGTAGTTCCTAAAAAAACTGATTCTTCAGGTTTATCTAAATTTCGCGTGGTCGTAGATTTTAGAAAAATTAATGAAATAACTGCAGGGGATGCATTTCCATTACCTAATATTACAGATATTTTAGACCAATTAGGAAAATCGCATTATTTTACAACTTTAGATTTAGCCAATGGATTTCATCAGGTTCAAATGGACGAAAATGATAAAAATAAGACAGCTTTTAGTACTTCTACGGGGCATTTTGTTTACAATAGGATGCCTTTTGGCCTAAAAGGAGCTCCGGCAACCTTTCAGAGGTTAATGAATGCGGTCTTAAGCGGTCTTAGTGGCATAAAATGTTTTATTTATTTAGATGATGTCGTAATTTATGCTAATAATTTAAAAGAACATAATGAAAGGTTAATTGAGGTATTTGAACGGTTTCGGGAGCATAATTTAAAGCTTCAACCATTAAAATGTGAATTTTAAAGAAAAGAATGTTTGTATCTAGGTCACATTATAACAGATTATGGCATCAAACCTGATCCTTCAAAAATAGAATGTGTTTTACAGTTTCCTCAACCAGCAAATCAAAAAGAGGTAAAATCATTTTTAGGGCTTGTCGGATATTATCGAAAATTTATAAAGGATTTTGCGAAAATTTCAAACCCTCTTACCAAATTGCTCAAGAAAGATACGGAATTTAAATGGGACCATGCTTGTGATATTTCATTTCAAACGCTTAAAAATAACATTACTTCTCCTCCTGTACTACAGTACCCAGATTTTTCAAAAGAATTCATTATAACTACCGACGCAAGTAATTATGCGATTGGTGCAATTTTATCACAAGGAAAAGTTAATAATGATCGACCTATAGCTTATGCTAGTAGAACTCTTAATAAAGCCGAACAAAACTACTCAACGACAGAGAAAGAATTAGCGGCAATTGTTTGGGCAGTTAGACGTTTTCGACCATATGTTTTTGGAACAAATTTTAAGATAGTTACGGATCATAAACCTTTACTTTATGTATTTAACATAAAAGACCCTGGGTCGCGTCTTACAAGATTTAGGTTAAAATTGGAAGAATACAATTTCGAAATTATTTATAAGGCCGGAAAGTTAAATACAAATGCTGATGCCTTAAGTAGAATGATTAAAACGGTAAACGCTGACATGATAACAGATTATCAAAAATTTTTAAATTATCTGCAAACACATATTGTTATTAACACAAAATTAAAAGAAAACAACGCTAATTTATTTCAGATAAATAATTCAGATCCTATAATATTATTTTTTCCCAAATTTTTTAACAAAGAGCAATTGGAACAAAATAATCAGATTAAACAATTTCTTGCATCATACAACGTTCAAAACGATTTAAAAATACTTTCCGTCTCTCAGTACCAAAACAACGACTGTAATATATTTTTACTCAATGATAATGAAAATATGTTAAATGACACCAATTATGAAAATATATGGTCTTGTCTACTAAAGTTAAAAAATCTTGTAAGTAACAAAAAACTTAAATTGTCATTTATTAAATATCATTACAACCCGTTAGTAAAATGGGAAATTATTTATCCCATGATAAGATATATTTTTAAAAACTCTAATGTAGATATAACAGTTTACAATAATAATTTAATAAAACCCTCTGAATCTGAAAAGGAAACCTTATTAGAAGAATTCCACAACTCTCCTTTAGGCGGTCATCAAGGAATTGCCCGTACACATAAAAAATTATCCCAATTTTATACCTGGAGAGGCATGCAAAAAAGACGTAAAAAGATTTATAAAAAAATGTGAATCTTGTCAAAAAAACAAATTATCGCGAAAAACAAAAATGCCAATGGTCATAACTTCAACCGCGACTAAACCATTTGAAAGATGTTTTTTCGATATTGTTGGTCCCTTACCTGAAACGGAAGCAGGTAACAAATATATTCTTACCTTCCAAGATGACCTGACAAAGTATAATATTAATGTCCCTATAAAAAATCAAGAAGCCTCAACAGTAGCTTATTACTTCGTAACGAAAATAATTTGTCTATATGGACTACCTGAAACTCTAATTACCGATCAAGGTTCAAATTTTTTAAGTGAAATCTTTAAAAATACTTGCAAACTTTTAAAAATAAAAAAGGTTCAAACTACTAGTTATCATCCAGAATCCAACGGAGCTTTAGAACGTTCTCATAGAGTCTTAGAGGAGTATTTAAGACATTTTATCAAAGATAGTCAGGAAGACTGGGATAGCTGGAATACAACTCCGCATACTGCAACCCACTTTTCACCTTTTGAACTTTTATTTGGCCATACCCCTAATTTACCTACTTCAATTATTCAACCTATGAAAACTCAATACACATATGATGATTTTGTTGCGAATCTTAAACAAAAATTACAATATTCTAGCCAAATGGCTAAAGAAAATCTATTGAAAAGTAAAAGCGTTTCAAAACAAAATTACGATAAAAATTGCAAAATTAGAGATTTTAAAATAGGTGATAAGGTGCTACTTTATGACGAATCAGTGCGAAGAGGCAGAAGCAAAAAACTCACATCCTTATGGATTGGACCTTATATAATAATAGATAAAACTTCTGACCTTAATTTTATAATACAGAAAGGCAAAAACAAACAATGCGTCCATGCCAATAGATTAAAACAGTTTTATGATTAACACAAAGCAAAAAAAAAAAAACATGTATAAATGTATTATAGAAAATAATTTAAAATATAAATGTATGTAGATAGTATTTTTAAATTTTATGTTTTCTCCTATTTCAGAATAATACTACTCAGTATCACTATATCTCTGAATACCTTTCGTTCTGATAATAGCGACGATTATAATGTCACATATTACGACCACAACCCAGGAATACACTTTGAAAAACTTGGAGAACTGCGACTCTATAATAACAAATGGAAGCTAATTACATATGTAGATTTTAACAACATTATAAATAAACTTCTTTCTCTAAAAAACTACAATAAAATAACCTCTGAATTATGTAATCATAAAAATTTTCAGTACCACTTATCCATTTGTGACACGTTTTTAAAGTCAACTAAATATAATTTTGATAAAATTAGTTCAGATTTAGAAACTTTACATCAATTGATAGGTTATCGTACTTTAAGTAGAAATAAACGAGGAAGGTTCAATATTATCGGAAAGGCTACAAAAATTCTATTCGGTACTTTAGACGAAGAAGACGCGAAATATTATGATAGCAAAATTTCAGATTTATCGCAAAATTAGGGTTCAGCATTAGCTCTTTTGAAAGAGCAAACTAAAGTTGTCAAGTCTACACTAACAAATATCAACAATACTATTGGAACCTTAGGTTTTAATGAAAACATTTTAAAAAATAATGTTAAAATTCTTTCCAAACAATTAGAAAAAGAACAAAAAGATATTAAATTTTTAGACTTAAAAGGCAATCTAGAAGAACACATTACGCTGACAAATATGATGTTACATCAACTACAACTCGAAGTAATGACTTTAATTAATGCAATTCTTATTGCCAAAAAGGGTTTATTACACCCAGCAATTTTAACACCAGTTCGCCTAATTGATGAACTAAAACAAGTTACGGATTCTCTTCCCCATGGTTTAGATTTTGCTGTGCCTCTTGATATAATGCATTCTAATCTTATATTAAAAACGATTGAACTAGAAGTTTACTTTGAAAATAATCATTTAATTTATATAATTAATATTCCTTTAGTTGAAGCACAATTATTCTACCTATATAAGGTATCGCCTTTTCCTAAGCTATTAGCCACTAATCAATTTGTTTTGATTCAACCATCTTCTAAATACATTGCAATAGACGAAACAAAACAGCAGTTCATAACTTTCTCTGATCTCGAATATAATAAATTTATAAAAATAACGGATGATAAAATGATTTGTCAGCAACAAAAACCAGTTTCATTGGCTCATTTAGTGGAAAACTGTGAAATGAAGTTACTTCAAGTAACAAATAAAATTCCAGAAGTATGCGAAAAACATATATTAAATTCTAATAGAGGTATCTTTATTCAGTTACTTACAACTAATACTTGGCTGTTTGCAGTGCCTTGCCCTGAATCATTAACCATTTTATGTATTAATCAAAATAAACCAGTAGACGTTATTTTAAAAAATTGCGGCAGTGTCACCATAGGAAAACAGTGTAAAGCGTATAGTGTTTCAACGATGCTCGTGCCTCACGGTAATGCCTTTCAGTCGAAAATATTTAGTGAGTTTGTTCCGCCATTAGAAATTAGTGAGGACTGTTGTGAAAAAATAAAAAATAATAACATTAACCTGACAGAAATTTTAATAAACGAAAATTATAAGACTCTTTCAAAGCACATTCCTGAACTGAACATCGCTAGTCATAAACTAGACGACATATTAAAGCTAACAGAAAATCTTGAAAAAAATAATTTTTTGTCAACATATAATATTTCTGGTACTGTTTTAGCTTACATTGTATCTGTTGTTGTATTATTATTTATTGTTTACAAAATATATTCGAAATGTATAAGAAAAACTTCCTGTTGTGGAATAATACCAAATATTTGCGTAAGGGTAAATCAAACCATTGAACCATCCCCGAGAAGTGATAGATATATAGCTCAGTATACTAGTGAAACTTCTAATAGAATTAATAATGATGATTACCCTGAGGACGATCAACCAGGTATATCATACACGCCTCGCAGAGCTATTGGTCACACGTCCTCAAGACGATCAATTAGATAAGTAATAATATTATGTTTTATTATAAGTAATAAATTTCTTTAGTAGAATCTAAGTAGATTTAGAATGCATAATTATTATAAAAAAAAAACAGTTTTCAATATTATATAGGTTAGTATAATATAGAATAGGAACATAGTTCATAGCAAATTTTGTAAAATCATTTCGAACATAATACTTTTGTTAAATATTAGTATCAATTACAAAAATGTATATTTTGTATCATAATTTATATTTTAACTCAGGAACGAAATTTTCTAACAATTTCATTATTATAAAATCTCTCATTTAGGGGGGAGGTGTTGTGACCCCATTATTTAATAGTCATTTTATTTGTGAATAGTCTTAAGTATTATATATTCATTAGTCTAGAGATAGTTTGACACGTAAATGCAATATTTAGACATACATTATATTTCGGCGAAACCTTCCGACAAAAGCTGCTTTAATGGTCGTTTATTGCAAGGGAAATTCTAAGTAAACAATATGTATTTTAAATTCTACTTCAAATTCTATTTTATGCACGTTCTTCCGCCCCAAATATTATTATACCCGAAAAAACCTATCATAAACTCATTTACACTATGTCGATAAAGCTTGGGAAGGTTCAGCTATAAAAACATTAAAAGAAACCATTGTAGCACAGTAAGCAGTGGCGTAGCAAATACTCCCCAAATTACTTTTATAGACACCTTTTTTAATCAATTTTACAGATACGCTACTGCATCTCAAATTAGGGAATTCATATAAAAATAAGTTCTAGGTAGTCAATATAGAGCAGGTCAGTCATTATGTCAGTACTATATTGTCAGTAGAATTAAGTCAGTAGACAGTAAGAGTAAAGATTTGTTAGAAGTAAGAAGTATCCAACTTGTACAGAAGATAATAGAGAGATTTGAAACAAGTTGAAGTGTTTACATTTACTACCAGTGCTAATACAAAATACTAAAATTATTAAATCATAACAGTGGTGGCATTCGGCGAGTAATAAAAATATTAAAACATAACAATCAGTTGAATCTTTTGCAATACCAACGGAACATATACTCGATTTTGAGCTTGTATGCTTTTCCATATTTTTGTAGTCTTACTTGGGTTACGTTGCATACCTAGTTTTATTACTATGTTAAATTATTGAAAAAAACTTGCCCTAATGCATCCATGGGGAATCTAAAAAAACTTTTATTGTTAGAATAACTTTACATCTTTTGGCCGCACAGACCAATCGAGCCTTGGATTTTTTCATAGTTCACAAGAAAATTTTGTAATTGCACGCTGCTCCACCTATGAAATTTGGCATTTGAACGGAACGACATATTCTAAACCGGCCACCGTCACTGCCAGGTTTATAGGCTTCTAAACCAAAATGGCATTGTGCGGCGGGGACGGCGCGTAACGTTCCCGCCAACTACAGTTGTATTAACGTTTGTTTAATCTGCCGTGGTAATAGCCCAAATATTGTCGATAACCACAATCTAAAATACTAGTCCTAAGCTCTGTATTATTTTTAACTGCACTATTCCTAGATCATTTGCTTTTTTAAAATTTATTTCCGACTATAAAGCTACTAAGACGATGTGTACATTTTGTTAGGCATTTAGACTTAGCCGAAAAGACATGCGTGTTTAAATTCCTTCTAAAAATA
Organism: Kuschelorhynchus macadamiae; assembly: GCA_030620095.1. Taxonomy (NCBI): domain Eukaryota; kingdom Metazoa; phylum Arthropoda; class Insecta; order Coleoptera; family Curculionidae; genus Kuschelorhynchus; species Kuschelorhynchus macadamiae. The sequence goes on from JAUTXW010002635.1 coordinate 140,140, forward strand.
GTTCTTCTTCACCGTTTCCAATTGTCTCCATCCATTTTAATAGTTTAACTAACACTTTCCCTATTTTATTATTATTATTTTTTTTATTATTTTTAAATGTACTATTTATAAATTTTTTAATTCAATACTTTTCTAAAATTTTCCACAAAAATTTTACTTTCCACTTAACGATTTGTATATTTTATTAAGCAATCAGTTAACAAGTCAAAACCTAATCAAACTATTATAACTTACGAATGAACAGATATGTGTAAATTTCACATATTTACTGTTTTTCTATTATCACGAATTAAATTTAACTTACTCTGCCCCTATTTTTTAAAATAAATATTGTAATTATTGAAGTTTTTGTTTTACAGACACTAAACAGTACATTCAATGGTTTTGACAGATAAAGTGCAATAAATAAATAAAATCATAACACAAATTTTTAAGACCAATATTTTTATTTGGTCGAAAGCGCTCTGGTATGATTTTGGAGTTTGGATATTACACACGTTATACAGACCTTTTTGTTTCATTATTCAAACAAAAAACTAAAAGAACGTAACTATGGATACACACGACAGGACTGTATATACGAAGAATATCAGGCATTATCCTAACAAAACAAGTCATGCAAAATTATTTTGCAGATGTTCCTTAAGTAAGGACCCGGAGATCCAAACTTGAAACCTGAGAGACATTCCTGGGATTTACCCTTCAAGAATCTGCGGAAACCTTGATCAAGACGATGCCGAGAAATACAAAACCGCAATTTCATCTCTAAAACAATATATCAGAACAACATCATAGCCAACTTAAACAACATATGAGCCTAAGCAAAAGAATTACGGATAATTTTAACAAAACCATCACCTTTATAAATCTTAACGAAGAAACAATTCAGACAGTTCGTCAGAAACAAATAAATTATACTGGTCGTGTGACAGTTTAATTAGAACGAACGCAACAATATGTAATTTGGTGTTGTCAGAAGCGTCTACTTGTTTAGAAATCAAATACAAAAAATATGTTTATCTAATTATAAACGAATTTAACCAGTCGATCAGATTCAGAACGTCGCGAACTGGCACCTCCGCGCATTGTTCGAGGCCAACAGCTTCCCGGGCGTTGGGCAATACAAAGTTGGAATCCATATACGGATTAATGTGTTTTAACATTAGTAACAAAGGATTATCTGTTTCTGCTTAGATATAGATTTTAACGGTATTTTTGGACCTAATTTTCTGAGACATTATTAATGTATTATAAACAATTAATAATTAATTTTAAAACTTTACAGCCAAACAGAATACGAACAGAATAAAACAGATCACACTGAACCAGGATGCTATGTAAAGCATTGTATCTTTAGCGATGTTTTAACAATTTTTGTATATATTGCAAGGAAAATTGAAAGAAGCTAGCAATTGTTTGTATAAAATTGAAACAAATTGTGACAGTTACGAATAAACTAATCATATATTACATAGGAAAATATTCATTTACTATAACTAAATTAATACTTATAGCAAGTTAAATTTAATACATAATGCTAGGTAGATATAGACGTTAAAATGTGACTAGGTCTTAGCTGCGGCTCCCGAGACTTAATATCTGGATAAATAAAAATTATCCTTACTTCCAGATCAAAGGGTAACTGATAAAATAGGTTAACAAGGAATTTATCAGTAGTCATTTTATGAAACAAAACTATTCTTATATTCTAAATGAAATTGAAAATTGAATCCAAACGTTTACGGATTCGTTTCACCGTTCATGAAACGTTTTATGAAGTTCTTGAAGTTAAATTGCTTCGAATTTCCTTCGGCTTTATGTCTTCCTTTACAATGTCATTGGTTACTTAAACAGTAAGATTAAAGAAACAAAAATTGAATAAAAAAAACAATAAAAAAGTGGTATTATTTAAAACTGTAAAAAAGCAATAACAGCTATACATAATATACATACATATATATTATTGTTACTGGAGATACCTGGACAGTTCTGATGATGTCATTCATTTTAATTTGAAGTCGTTATAGAATATAAAGTTTCTAATAAATAATTTAATAAATATGGCGCAGTCGGTATCGTTTAAGTACTCAATAATAGTATAAAAATAAAGCTAAAATCTCTACAAAACCAAAATGCCGAAAGCTAATAAAAAATTTGAAATTCCGAAGACATAGAAAAACGATTAGCTCCTATTGAGAATTCCTTAATAAATACTCAGCCATCAATGGCACTATTGGAAAAGAGTAGACAAGCTTCTTTATCAGCTCTGACGTCTAATTTTAATACAAAAATGAATGAAATTCAGCAAGCGATCAATCAACTTTTAGAAAACAAAAAGTGGAACGAAAATTCTAAATCAAATCGAAATTTATATGTTATAGAGACTCAAGGTACAAATATTAATGTTGAGTCACAAACGGTACGCATGCCAGGCGTTTTTGCCCAATTTAAAGATTTGAGAAATAAATTCGAGAATTATCTTTTATTTCAAGGATTAGAAAGTATTTCTAATAGGTAGTTGCCTTCCCTATTATTATCCTTATTAAGCCGAGATGTTTTGGACGTAATACGTTTAATTTTTAAAATGAACGATACTAACAAAACAAGCATCCTGATTTGATATTCTAAATATCCTGGAATGTTACTTTAAAAAGAAAGAAAATTGTAGAATCAGACGGAGCCAATTTATGTCAAGAAAACAAGAGCAAGGTGAACCTTTTATGAGTTTTTATAGAAATAAAGTAAAATTATTTGAGTTGTTTGATCCATACACTTATTGTTTTGATAGATGCTTATCTAACTACATTATAGAAACAATTTTTGACCCGGATTTAAGAAAAAAGTGCAGATTGCTACCTGATAATGCATATATCGATGATATTATTAAACTTTGTGAAGCAGAAGAGGCAGCAGTATTAGAGAAAAATGCAAAGGTGAATGTTTCTAAGATAGGAAAACAAAGTAACACAAATATATTTACCAGGAAATGTCCTAGATGCAATAATAAAAGCTGGCATAAAATCCTGAGAGGTTGTCCTGAGAGAAACAGTACATGCATAAAATCTAAACGAAAAGGTCGCCAGACTGAATATTGTTTTAATAAAGTCGGAGAAATTATAGTGGCAGAGGAGGAACACGAATATTGGGGCCCTACATATAACCTGTAATGACAGAAGTGTCAAAAATAAAATTGACAATCAACGTCAAATAAAGGTAAAAATTGATATACCATTTAATGGAAAACTGTATAGTTTTTTATACAGGGACACTCCTGATACCGGAGCAAAAATTTCAGTTGCCGGAGAAGAATTTTTGTATAAGTTATCAGGAATTACACTTGAAAAGACTAACTTACGGCTTGAGGCAGCAAATTGATCAAAAATAGAAGTTATCGGCAGCATAAAATGTAAAATGTTTTATGTTTGTATATGTAACTAATGTCGTTATCTTAGATTAAGTACACAGGGTCGTTATATTATTATGCAAAGGTGTTAAGGAGTTTTTAATTAATAGGCAATCCCTCATTAATTTAGCTGTGATTCATAAACAATTTCCAAAGCCATTGTCGAAGGCAATACATTTAGAGAAGAATAAGAATAAAGATCCTACAAATAAGGAATGTGAAGACATCCGGTTGAAGCTTAATGAGAAGTGCTCCGATGTATTTGATACCAGCTCGACCGTAAAATCAATAGAAGGAAAGCTGTGAACAAGTTTTCCTTATATTTTAAAAGAATACATTTGCAATATCGTGTCCAAGAAAAATACCATATGACTGGTGAGAACAAGTGAAAAATGCACTAGATGACATAGTAAGAAAATTTATCATAAAGCCAGGTGGCGATACACCCAGCGACTTTGTCAGCCTACTTGTAGTTGTTCAACAGACAAATGGAAAAATACGCATTGGTTTTGACTATAGTATGTTAAATAAACAGGTGAAAAAGTCATTAGACCTTTTAAATCAATTAAGTTTAGATTCAGAAAGCCAAAAGCTAACTACATTACATTACAACTAACACCTTGGCGCCGTTACCAAAGTAAAGACCATTTTAAGGTCACCTATGGGTTTGGTTCAATTCTGTCGTCGAGGAAATGAAGTTCTTGCCGGCATCAACAACATGGAGAAAGTAGTGAATGACATTATAGTTTATGACGGATTGTTTAAAAATCACTGCGAACGAATCATAAAGCTTCTAGAATGTTGCAGAAAAAGCAGTATTACACTAAATCCACAAAAATTTGTTTTTGCAAAGTTTGAAGTTTTATACTCGGATATTTAGTTGGTAAAAATAGAATAAAAGCGGACCCCAGAAAAATTCAGGCAATCCAAAATTTCCCACGTCCAAAAAATTTGGCGGAACTTCGATCTTTTATGGGTTTAGTAAATCAACTTGGAAATTTTTCTTCCGAAATCAGTATGCACGCTTCCCGTTTAAGAGATTTATTGAAGAAAAGAAATGCTTTGTTTATGGAGTGGAATACATGATAATGCATTTGATAAAGTAAGATCAGCATCAGTTAGCCCACATATATTACCTCATTTTGATCCGTTGTTAGAATCACGATTAGATACTGACGCATCTCGACTAAATGAACTTGGATATGTACTTTTACAAAAACACGAAGAACAACGGAAACTTGTCCTCAGATTTTTGTTAGAAACCGAGTCGAGATATGCAATGGTCGAAATTGAACTTTTCGCAGACACCTAGTCCGTACACATAACTATATTAACTGGGTTTACCAAAATTTACAATTATATCCGATCGTAAGCCTCTAATTCTTATTCTCAATAATTACACATTGGATAAAATAGAAAACTCCAGTTTACAAAGATTAAAATAAAAATTATCCGGATTCAATTTTACAGCTGAAAGTTATAAAGGAACAAACCATCTAATGCCAGACGCACTTTTCAGATCACCTATTTCAGAACCATCAAATGAGGACCTAATGGCTGAATATATATCGTTATCAATAAGGGCCATAATAGTGGATCAAATAGATAATATTAATGATAATAGTTCAGTATTTCAAGATCATTCATTACAAAAGTTAAAAGAACTGGCTTTAAAAGATAATGTTTAGCAAAATCTAATAAAACAGATTATGAGTTATGAGCAGGAGTTCCGATTAGGCTTCGCTCGGAGAATAGCCCACAATTTAGTTAATATGAATTTAAATAATTTTTGAAAGACTGGCATGTTTGCCATAGTCCTAGCACTCTATATTATCCTCAGAGTAATGGGCATTCTGAAGCAACTGTAAAAGCTATGAAGAATATGCTATTAAAATGTACAGCTAATGGAAAACTGAATAACTTCAATTTCTTTGCTGGTTTACTGGAATGATGAAATAACTCAAAAGACAATGGGCTTTCACCTGCACAAATATTATATGTTCAAGACCTAAGATCATTACGATAAGCACATATGAAATCGTTTTCAAGAAAATTGAAAGATATTGCTAATATGCGTGAAGTAAAGTTTATCAAGCAAACATATATATTATAACAGAAATTCTAAAGATCAGAAGGCGATAACGATAGGAACCACAGTGAGAATACAAAACCCTAAATCAAAATTATGGGATCGAGTAGAAGTTGTAATAGAAATGGAAAGCAATTACGCAATAAAGTCACCGGTCAAATAATGCTACGAAAAAGGCGGTTTATTCGGCCATGCAGCCATCTTGGAGGAGGGAACTCATTAGCAGCAAATTCGATTCTGAAAGGGGAGATGTGGTATTGTCATTGCTACTGGAGATACCTGGACAGTTCTGAGGTTAATTAATTTAAATTTTAATTTGAAGTTGTTATAGAATGTAAAGTTTCTAACAAATAATTTAATAAACACATATATATATATATATATATATATATATATATATATATATATATATTGTTGAAAATTTAGCCCTAGTTATTGATTTGTTAAGTTTTAGATAAATGTATTTATTATTAGTTATTTTAATATAGACTTACCCTAATTTTTATCAATTCTTTTCAATCTGTAGTATTTAGATTATTCTAGGATTTTCTAGATCATTCCATCCTTTTCTAAAGGCTAATAAAGTTGTAATAATTTCCGAGAAATCTAAAATAAAATAATCAGGATCATTTTAAACGCGGACAAATTCATCAGAAACTCAATTCTCCACAGGGATACAAACCTTGAAAGCTTGGGCGACTTCATTAATAAATTTAATACAAATTATTTCATAAGTGCCGAACTTGCTAGCAATGATCTCATTACCAAAACTCATGACTTCTCCCAACCACGTAACAAATATAAGCTGCCTAAAGACTGTCTTTTACCTAGAATTTAAACTACCCCCATCCCCAACTATTTTCCCCTCACCTATGACCTTTTCTCCTATCCTTAAAATTTGATTGTTTTCCCGAGGAATGAAGAGATGTAATAGCCATTCGGCTGACATAAGAATCGAAGAGCACCCCAAACACACATTTTGATTCAGTTCTAATTGAGATTTCGAAGTGTTAACAAGCTGACATTGACAAGTTTAAAGTTACCTAAGTTACGATTGTTACGTATAATCAGTGTTTACCTTTGATACCTGTAACCTGTGTTTTGAATAAAGGGAGTGCATTCAGAAACTACTTGTTTGTGTACCGGCCAATCCGGAACAATATATATATATATATATATATATATATATATATATATATATATATATATATATATATATATATATATACGAGATTAACAGTGACACAGTATATATATATATATATATATATATATATATATATATATATATATATATATATATATATAGATATATATATATTTATATATATATATATATATATATATATATATATATATATATATATATATATATTCCACGTACACCAACGTCATAGCAAGGATATGATCCTTGTTTGGAACTTGTTCTGCATCGCAGCAGACACAATGATCTAATTTGGTCAAACGACGATCGCGATTTCGCTCATCAGGTCGCCTAGCGAGCTCCGAGCCTATATATATATATATATATATATATATATATATATATATATATATATATCAAAAAAGAAGTTTGCGATTTCACTAAGTAGATTGGGCGCGAAATTAACTCTTTTAACACCATAAAGTTGGCCAGCTGAATAATCTGCATTTGTGGGAGGCGCAAAAGCTTAAGGCATAAATCTGGCCAAATGCCATTATTTGCCGAACATCGAAATATTAGCCGAAGCCGAATCCGTTGGACTCTACTTATTTGTATTTTGACCTTTTTTTAGTTGCAGGTTTTCAATAATTCTACTATATATTTCATAGTTTTTTATATAGGATTATAAGATAATAATATCAGTTTTTTGACAAAAAACTGGGATTCTGTGAGTATACGAAAATCTAGCGAAAATATCTTTATTTTCTGTTTACTGTGCTTCATATCTTTATATTTTCAAAAAGTTAAACAAACCAAAAATGTACAAATCTGATATAAATTTAATAAAATGTTCACCTTATCTGGCAAAGGGAAAATCTACAACATTAAATTTGATAAACATGAGGCGAATTTTGTGTATTATTCGGAAACAGGCGCAAACTTTACCCCTGAAACATTGTGGTAATGGCCGCAACACACAAATTTTAGGAAGTTTTACAATTACGCCAAAACTTTTGTAGTTAATGTTAAGCAAAAGTGTTAACCTTATAAGAAACAAGCTCATTTGCACAATGGTCCTGCGAAACATATTATTTTTCATCCCGCAGTTTCCTTAGAGGCAGGTTACTTTATTATTGTCTGCTTTGTTAGAGATGTTATCAGGACTACTACAGGCTACAGGGCTAAATCAAATATATAAGTTAAAATACATATTTTGTTATATAAATATTTTTTCTATTTTGTAGTTTTTTTTGATACGCAAGGTAGTATCGTGCTTGGCCCTTTTTACCATACTACTTTTTTTCTACTCCAAAGTCATGGCTACCTCGAATTTGAAACCGGTCACGCCTCAAAATTGAACAAAAATGTCGGCCACTTTTAGCAGGCATTGTCATAAACTTGAAAATGTTCAAGAGTAAATATGTTTTAAAGATAATGCTTTTTTCAAATATAGTGCTCAAAATAAAAAAAATAGTATAAAATATATATAGATTATATAGACATAGAAAACACTGTTTTGAAATTAGTGTTTTAATATACTATTTTATAACCAGACGGAATGCTTGACGATATACCCCAATATTACATAAAGTCAAAACCAGAACTACTTTTTACTTCCCTAGTAAAGGGAACTATTGTAATCGTGAACATGTGAACAATTCCGTTTGTCTGTCTGTCTGTTCGCGGCGTAGCTAAAAAATTACTTACCCGATTGACTTCAAATTTTGGTCTAAAACTGAAGGATCATATGGGGATGACCTGGTAACATTTTGGTAAAAATCCAATATGGCGAAACAAAATGGCGACTTAGTGAAATTTTGAAAAAAATTATTATTTAAAAATTCGGCATGAAAAAACTGCTTAATGGTTTGATTTCAAATTGTGTGTCATAACTAATTGTGGTATAGGGATCACCTAGTAAAATAGTGGTACTAATTCAAAATGGCCAAACAAAACGAAAAAGTCACCCTTTCACTTTTATACATCTTTACATTGAACCGTCGCTAGATGCGATGCGAAGATGAATATTTTTTATCAACTCCGTTCGTCCGTCTGTCGGTCTTTCTGTCTGTCAGTTCGCGACATAGCTAACTCGATTGAGTCATATGGAGATAATCTGGTAATATTTTGGTCAAAAACGAGTATGGCAAAAACAAAATCGCCACCTAGTGAAATGTTAAAAAAATTATTATCAAAGCTACTTGTCGAATTTATATCAAATTTTGCAAAAATATCAATTATTATGTTGGAGTCAACTGGTAAAATTTTGGTACGAATCCAAGATGGCGGAACAAAACAAAAAACAAAATAACTACCTAATGATTTCAAATTGTGTGCTATAAATAATTGTGGTATAGGGCTCAACTAGTAAAACTGTGTTACTAATTCAAGATGGCGGAACAAAATTGCGGCCAAATTTTGTTCCGTGAAAAAATCACCCTCTCAGGTTTTACATATCTTCACGTTTTAGCGTCCCTAGATACCAAAACACACGTTTTATCAATTCCGTTGGCTCGTCTGTCAGTCTTTCTGTCAGTTCGCGACATAGCTTAAATACTACTTTCCCGATTGACTTCAAATTTTGACCAAAAATTGAGGGACATATGGGGGTGACCTTGTAATATTTTGGTAAAAATCCAATATGGCTGAATGTTAAAAAAATTGTGTTAGAGTGGTGTATTATTTGAGGTTAAGATCCAGTAAAAAAAAAACAATTATTTTTTTTAAATTGTCGACGTTTCGCAACTTTATTGTTGCATCCTCAGGACACATATCCTGCATGAAACCGATGTTATCAGTCTTTATCTACTACGTTGGTCCGCAGATATTTTCCAGATATTAAGTTTCTAAATGGTTTTCCTTAGCGATATATACTCTCTATGAACTTTGTACTGAACTAAATTGGGTCACACTTCACTATTCCTAACAAATGGAAAAAAATCATAACGAGCGAAGTTTCGGGTAAAGAAATTTAGCGATTTTTTTTAAAGGAACAGTTTTGGAGTAAAATTGTTTAAATTGTTTACTTCAAAGGTATTGCCTTAACTTATTGTTTATATCGGATCAAATTTATATGCTTTAGTTCAAATTTTGTTTCGGTTCTGCACTACTAAGTAAAATGGAAAGCTTTTGGTAAAAACTTTAAAACGGGGGAAATGGGATTTTATTCCATTAGAAGATGCCCTGCACTTGTCTTGAAGTGGTGCGCTAAAAGCGAAATGTATCTGATTACAGTATAATTATAATAAATTATTAATAATGATAAAATTGGAACAGTCAGATTGCGTCTATAATTAAAATATGGTTGAAGTCAACCAAACCGACATGTTCAATAAAGTTAAAAGGTATCAAAAATGGTATAAGAAATTTGTATTTTCACTTCTTTCGTAAAAGGGAAATATAGTATTTGTGAAAAAATCACCCTCCGAGAGTTTTCAGATCTTTACGCTTCAGGGTCCCTAGATGCCGAAAAACATGTTCTCTCAATTCCGTCAAACAGACAGGCATGTTTGTCGGTCTGTCTTAAAAATTCAGCCTGAAAAAACTGCTTAATGAACTGATTTCAAATTATGTGCCATAACTAATTGTAGTATAGAGATGAACTATTTAAAAGAAAATGGCGGCCAAATAAAATGTTTGTAATCGTAAAAAATTCTCGTTTTAGAGTCCCTAGATGCCAAAAAATATGTTTTATCAATTCCGTTGGTCTGTCTGTCGGTTTGTCTGTATGTCAGTTCGCGGATAGCATAAAAATTACTTATCAGATTGACTTCAAATTTTAGTAAACATAATATATAAATTTAGTATGCCGGAACAAGATGACGGTTAAAAAAATATTACTAAAACATTGATTACCCAAATTCAAGTATCTAGAAAATGTAAATGTGATAAAAAGATAAACTGGTACGAACTGAACATGACGTGTAACAAAATCGCGGAGAGTGTCAATGTAAAAACTCCTTATTCAATTTATTTTAAATTATTCCCAAATATCAATTGCGGCAGGTAGAAACTGGTAAAATATTGGTAGGGATCCAATATGATGAAACAAAACGGCGCCCAATAAAAATGTTTGAAGTTTGAAAAGAGAGATATATATATATATATATATATATATATATATATATATATATATATATATATGTTACTAAATGACTATGTACTGAACTAAATTGGGTCACACCTCACTATTCCTAATAAAAGGAAAGATTCATAACAAGGGAAGTTTACCGATTTTCTCATTTAGAAGACGTGACTATACGTCTTTGTTAAAATAAATGCACATATAATATATGATGCATGGCCCTATACAGGAAAAAAAGAAAACTTTTCATTTTGTTTAGGAAAGCAAAAATAAAAACTTAGTGTCTTCAGATATTAGGTAGGCTTACTTTTATTTAAAAAAAAATCTAACACATGTACCTATTATACATTAATACCTAGGTAATCTATGCTTAGAAAGCAGGATGATCGAATAAAGGAATAAAGAAAGGAAATAAAGGATTGATTTAAAAGTTATTTCCGCCGATAAATTCGCGCCACAAATAGACAACTTAATTAAAGACAAAAGATGTCAAATATCTGGCAAAAGAATTTAATGTTTGTAGTTTTTTGTAATGTCCTATTTATTGGAAAATTAATAAACAGACTTATCCTATAATAGCACTTTTTCTCAAGATTTTCAGTAGTTTGGCTTCTTTAAGATAAAGTTTTGCGGCCCACATAGTCGATGGTCTTCATGCTTTTGGCCCACCAGTGACTTTAAGTTTGACATGGCTGGTGTAAAGGGACGGCTTAAACCGAGGCTTAAATACTCTCCCGCGAGAATGAAACAAGCCGCCGCGCCGCACAATATAAATAACAAAATTTTTATTTTATTTTTCGATTTATTTAAGTGGTGAATTTGATAAATATTTTTATAAATCTGGTATTTTTTTATGAAGATGAAGAAAGGACGTTACAATATACTTACATACTTATATTTATTAGTATTTAAAGCTAAAGTGTTGATTTCGTCAGATATTTTAGTTACTTTAGTTATTTTTTACCAACTTCATTTTAGTATCTAGATAAAGCTTTTTTAAACGTCAAATAAAATCAATTTCAATACTTTTGAATATTTGTTGGGAACTTTAAACACAGCGCTATAAGTATTATCATTCTGAACTCATCAGGTGGTCCCAGCTACGCGACTCGGTAATATAACTACCTATAGGAAATGTCTAAATAGTTTTAATATAATTTATTCGTAAACTAATTGAATTTAACATAAAAAATTAATAAAATCATATAATGATAATCAGATTTTTTTTTACTTAGGACTTATTTTTATTAAAAAAAACGAATTGTTCTGCATAGTAACTCGAAAACATTTTAAATTCCATCATTTTTTGCACGAAAACTGGGACTGAGCTATCGTGATATAAGATGCTATCTCCTAGAGTAACGTAAAAAAATTGTATTAACTAAAATAAAATTTCTTTGTCAAAAGTTCGCCATAACCCGGCATAATACTTATAGAAAACTTTAAAATGTAACTCTTGATATGAAAGTTTCAACTTTAATAGAAAATATTGGTTAGATATAATTACTAAGATGTGAGAAAAGAAAACCGATTTCTGTTTTTGTAATGGGATTATATTGTTTCCGCGTAATACCTGAGCAAAAAATAACTAACAATTTAAACGCAACTGAAACATTCATAGCAAATGTTAAATTAAGAAGTTAAAATACGGAAAAAAACCATTTTAAATTTAGGTACATTTTTTGATATCCTCCTACGTTTAATTAACTTTACCTAAAAAACTTAGCAGGACTTTTTCTAAATAAAAAAATTTAAGTATTTTGTAATGAAAAAGAACCGTGTTTTCTTTTTTTTATCTTCCTCGTCCGTTACTAATAACTTATAAAGCCGCGACATTTTGAAGTTGATTTTACGTAATAAAGCAACATATTTTTAAATGGTTACAGGATATATGAAAACCCTTTCTAACGTATGTGTGAGCTTTGAATTCCACGTTGTTGATTTTTTTCTGGTTGCGAATATAATGTGTCAGCTACTTTCGATTACTGTTTTTTTTTATAAAGCTCGGTTGCCATTATATCTATCTCTTTTTTCGTTCACTAAGCCACATCGTGATTGTTTTAAAATCTCATTAAACCCTATTTACCTGAGTCCTAGCTTCATCTATGATTTTGGCTTGAAAAACTTTACGTCGATGACATGACATCGGTGGTTAGCTGTATTTAAATTTCAAAATATATTTAATTAATTTTCCCCTAAATCTGTAATACTGGCGAAATAACTATTGCGCTTAAAGAAGAGGCGAGCCATTATGCTATCGATAATGGTTCTAAAATGAGGTTTCAGTCACACATAATTTTTGCCTTACAGACAGATGTTCAATCTTTGCTACAGATTTACATTAAAATACTTCAACGCTCATGATTAAATTATAAATAAGGTACCAGGTGGCTATTCCTATTCATTTCAGAGGTGTTGTTAGTTTACTTTATGCGACGCCAGGGTCTGTTTCGTATTAGTGTCCATCAATTTTCTGACAACATTCGAAAGATGAGTACGTACATTTTTAGAATTATAACCAGCGGCGGATTTAGTGAGCGGGCGAAAGGGGTGTCGCCCCCCCCCCCCCCTGAGCATACCTAATGGTAATGTCAATCAAACTCAAACACGCTTTATTGTTTAAATACATATTATTTGTTAACAAAGGTATTATAACTAAAATAATGACAGTAAAATTAATAAAAAAACAAATGAAAGTAGCTATACTCTTCACTAAACATGACATAAATAAAGCTAAAAAGGCAAACAAGAAATATACGAATAAAAAATAATAGGAGAAAAAACAAACAGGACAACAAAAAAAATCACAGGTACACCTATATGCGATCGTTAATATGTTCAGATACATTGCAATATGCCTTACTTTTGAGGTACACTGAAAAAATGGTGAAATATTTTAATACCTTATTAGAGATTTCTTGGCAAAAGCAGTTCTTTGTAGAGGCAGTAATAGATGGTTAGTGTGTCTCGTATTGTATATATTTACATCTTCGTTATTATTACCAAACTTTTTAAATATAAGACAAACGGTCTTCAAAATAAACAAGCAGGGCAATGTTAATATACACTGACAAAACAAATAAGTGTTTGCATTAACTCTAAAGATGTAGCCTGAAGCTATTTTTTGGAGAATAAAAATCGAGGTGGAGGGATATTGACTACAAAATCTCAGAAAGCAATTCCATACCTTAGATGGCTTTCGACTAGTGAAACATAGAGATATTTTATTGCTAATTCTCCCAACTCACAGAAATAATTCTGACTGCATAGCACCCTCGAGTAGGTTTCAGTTGTAATGACTATATATGTTCATGATATTTTAGTTTATTGTCAATTGTAATGTCAAGAAACTTACTGAATTTCATACTTTCAATGAACACCTTCCTTGACACTTGTTTTACTGACATTATAATCACATTTAATTTGATATAAATTGTCAGTAACAATATTCAATAATTGATCAGCTATTTTGTGAGACCATAAAATAGTGGTGTCGTCCGCAGAAACTGTAAAGCGTTTATGAATTTAGGGTATAACATGGTCGTTAATGTAGTTTAGGAATAGCATCGGTTTAAGCACACACCCCTGAACTACCCCATGTTTGACTTTCAAAATATCACACATTCCAAGCTGTGATGTAACAACCTAGGTTCTACCATAGAGATAGGACCTAAACCAGTTTAATGTAACCCCTCTGAAACCATAGTGAACCAACTTCCCCTGCAGTATTTCATCATTCACGCAACGAAATATTGTTTAACTTTGACAGTAAATAAATTGGACGAAAATTATCCTTGTATAGTGGTTGCACCACTGCCGTTTTTGAGCAATCAGGAAATATGACATTGTCAAATGACTGGTTTATTGCATCAACTAGAACAGATATTGCCTGTTGGGTCAAACTTTCAAGCACACGCATTCGTATTGCATCAATTCCCGAAGATTTTGTATTCTTAATATCTTTAAATACCGTTTTTATATAATTTATGTCAGTATGATATCACGCACTGATATATATTGTAGATATTATAAGGGATTAATTTGTGACTTCAAGTTACTTTTTAACTTCACAGCAATAGGGCAGTAAAATTTATTTAAAGTATTACCGAAATCGAATTTTTTGTTCCATCTCTCTAAGATCATTAGTGATGTTCCAATGTCCGCGAATTTTATTTTAGACCTTTCTTACTCGCTAAAGATTTTTGGCAGCCTTAACCATAAGTCTGTAAATACCTGTCTAGTTAAAAAAATAAATAATTATAGAAAGATTTATTTTCTTTGAATTTTCTCAGGTAATGTGAGGCTCCCAAATTCGTTGAAGATGCTCCTAATTCCAACTGTTATTTATGTTTTATCTTTAGCTTTTTTTAAAATTCCTGGACATGATTATTAAAATTTTGAAGATAGTTAAAAGAACTGAAAACGATTTGCCAGTTAAATTCCTTACAGTACAATCTAAATTTACCCAAATTATGATATATTCTGCCATATTTCACACACTTACCGAAGGTGCTGAATGTACGAAGTATGGCAGAGATACATTTTCAGGACTTGCACACTTTATGTATTTTAAATTTGTGTGTATATTGCAGTTAAAGTTAATAATTGCGGGCTTTATCAGTTTTCCTGAAGCTAGAGTAATCAAAGTCTCTATATCAGAATTCATTCGAAAACTACCGTAAGCCGATAAGTCTACCTGCTGAGATCGTAATTCTTAAATTAAATAAAACAAAAGTTTTTTTGACTTTTGATGACTGATTAATAATTCTATACGGACAAATAAGCTAAATACTTTTGAAAACATAGTAAATTATCAGACTCTTTTTTTAAGGAGCAGTAATATATAGTTTTGGAAAATACCGATTATATTCTGAATAGATAGGAAATAAAAGACCGCCGAAATAGATCCCAACTTTGTATCTCATTGGGTATAGTTGAGGTCTATCGAGAGATTTCCGCATAGCTGAAGCGCTAGAGTTGCTAGTCCGCAACGCAGGGCGTCCGAACTGGTAGTTAAATTCGGTTATAGATCGGTTTTAATCTATTACCTGATAATCCCATTTGTCTCTTTAAAGTAACATATTTATATTGTATTTTTAAATAAACATACTTAAGTCACACTTCCGTTAACACCTATTGTTTCGTGCCTGCTAATATTATTGATTAAAAGGCGAAATGAGCAATTGATGTGGCGAATTTGTGAAACTGCCTGATCAACTCCCTATTTGAAGTATAATGGGTCATTGGTATTATTAAGATTTTTACTAGTAATTATTCTTGGGTATTAGATTCAGAACCAGTTAAGATTTGACGTTTTGCTAATTATTTAACAATCAAATAATACAAATAATAATATACTTACCAAAATATTTAATTTTATTTTTTAAACTGCACACAGGAAATTCCAACAGCAGAAAATGCCTTTTTGTTCACAAACATTTAGCCCGACGTCATCGTATCAGCCTGCAAACAAAACACCATTATTTAAATTTTGCGTTAACTCGCTTTGGCTATGGTGCAATTTGTACTAAGAGTAGCAGAAGCAGAAAGCTGCCTTAATTAAAAATACGTCTCTTGAAAAGACTGATGTGGCAGCACAGGTTACTTTAAGCTCCGAAGTGGAAAATGTCGGAAAAGATAAATTAGGGTCTGATTTTTAACAAATGCAAATGTTAAGATGTCACCTGAAATAAGAATTTATTTACGAGTCATTTTTTTCAAAATACTGCTTCTGTTGCACTGACTTCATTACTTTTATAGACATGTCGAATTTAGTATGAAAATTGATATGTTTATATCAAATTAGATAATAGCTGTGGGGTTGTATTTGCTTCATATACGGTGTTCCAGCACAGTATAAAAAAATCAATTTGAAAAACAAGATGGTCCGGAATAAAAAAAAGTGGAAATTATGCCCATAACACAAATATTTTGCGTATTTTCGTAGTAATCCATAATTTCGTTGCTCTTTGAACGCTCAGGTCTCTGTATACCAAATTATGCAACTGGCATCTTTATCTACATTTTCGATAGCAGCAAATTAATGTGTTTAATAATGATGTATTATTTTAAGTTAGTTACTTACTAAATTATTTATATAATTGAGAATAGAGATTGGGAAATGTAAAGAATTAGTTTTTATAAAATTTCTAGAAAACACTGAAACTTGCTTGACATAGATTGACAATAAAAAATAAAGTTATTGAATTTATTAGAGAGTAAATTTGAATTTGAAAATTCTCACCGTTTTCGGCTACCAGTTTCGACTGTCTTGAAATTATAATTGTTAGTTTGTGTAACATAACAGTAACCAAAGAAAAGTCTTTAATTTATTTTAGCTTACCAGATTTAATTTGTTTTGATTTAGTTCCTTGTGCTCTAAGGATTTCATTTGAAAATATAAGTCAATCAAAATGAAATAAGGGAACATTATTCATAATAATGTCATTATTATCAACAACATTGCAACTTCTTAAAAACTATAAAAACATAAAACTATTAACATTTATATATATATATATATATATATATATATATATATATATATATATATATATATATATATATATATATATATATATATATATATATATATATATATATATATATATATATATATATATATATATATATAAATGTATATATATATATATATATATATATATATATATATATATATATATATATATATATATATATATATATATATATATATATATATATATATATATAAATATATATATATATATATATATATAAATGTATATATATATATATATATATATATATATATATATATATATATATATATATTATTGCACAAAATGGCCCCACAGTTCCTACATATGTATTTTTTGTTAAATTTTTGTATACTTGGGAGAATAATACGAATAAATGTTTTGTCTTAATTACTTTAAACTGTTTTATTCCAAACCAACTTTACAAGTTTATTACATGGAATGTAACATATAACAATAAAAAATAATAATAAAGTTGTAATAAATGAAAAAACTCCTATATTAAAATTCAATATAATATAAAAAGTAAGTGGAAATAAATATTTTTAAAAAAATCTATTCATTTTTCTTTATATTTATATAAATATTGGTAATTTTGTTGTATGCCTTATAGTCTCTGGTAAGTTATTATATATTTTTAAACCATCGTGGAGAATTGATTTTTTCCCAAAGTTACTTTTTATTGTAATGGTCTGTAATTGTAAGCAATGTTTTGTATCGTGATTATGTAAAGTATTAGATTTTTTAAATATAATATTTAATTTTTTTCCATTATTAATAATAGAGTGTATTAAAACGCAAATTTTGAAATTATAAATATTCTGTAAGTTTAAAAATCCGTTAGGTTTATATAAGGTAATAGAAGGTTCCAAATATGGTAGTTTATAAATACATTTTAGAGTTTCATTTTGCAATTGCTTTAAAGGTTTAATATGTGACGAACACGCAGATCCCCAAATTAAAATTAAATATTGGAATTTAGAATATATTAAAGAATAATATAGATTTTTTAAGAATTTTAATGGTACGAAATATCTTGCTTTGTATAATACTCCTATTAATGGAGTTATAGCGGTTCTTATACTCTGAATATGATTTTTCCAACTTAAGTTTTAATCTATAATTAATCATAAAAATTTTGTTGTATTTGAATATTTGATTTTGTTATTGTTTATTACTATTGGGGAAATACCAGAATTTATCTTTGTTTCACTTATTAACATAAAGAAGATTTACTAGAATTTAATGATAGTTTGTGAGATTTAAGCCAGGAACAGATTAATTCTAGATTATGTTTTATATAAAAAAATAATTCATTTAAATTATCAGCAAAATAAATAATTGTTGTGTCATTCGTAAACAATTGAATATTGCCTTTTAAATCTAATTTAGAAACTGAATTTATATAAATTAAAAATAAAATTGGCCCCAATATTGATCCCTGTGGTACTCCACAAACTATTTCTTTTTGATTACTTATTGCATGATTATTAATTAGATAACCAGTTACAGTACAAAATATGAATTAAAATTTAAGGAGCTGTTTTTTCAAAGAATTTTACTTTAATCGGGATCAGGTTGGGGTTGCTTGGGGTGATATAAAAGTAAATAATAATATAACTATTTTTAACAAAACGAAGTTTTATTGTGAGATAAGTTCCGGGTTCTGTGCTAATAAAAAAAACAGTTAAAATTCTTTTAACAGAACTATCGTCATATTGAAAGTTTGTCTTTATTATAAAAATTGAAACATTAACAATTTATATATTATGCATAAAGTTACTACCATATGCATATAAAAATTGTGTTTTCTGTGGAATTCTTTTCGAGGGAAGTCGCTATTTACCAATATTTAAGCAAACCACAAGGACACAGGGAACTGAAGAATAAATATATTTTAAATATATTAAATTTTTATTCCTATTGTATTTTAAACGCGAAAATATACCAAAGCATATTTCTTTAGAAATTCTCCCCTTTCTATTTATAGTAATAAAGACAAAATAAAGCGAATCTGATGCGAAAAGGGTAGCGTTAATGGAAAAGATCAATGGATTCAAGAGCTGATGGAAATCTAAACTTACATACAAGAAAACTATTTTAAAAGTTATTGCGTTTCAGACTACTATGGGGGAGAAATCTCGCGAGAATTAAAGATACGCTGAAACTTATCAGTTGGAAAATTGAAAATCACCTTTGTAGAGAATAACGGATCAGTAAAGGATTGAAAGACTACTTGCATATATTTCATATTAGTATATAAGCTTTCTCATGTTCAATAATTAAACAAACAATTTGATAAATGGACGGGTAAAGAAGGGGTAATGTAAAAATAAGCTTCAGAAGGTTTAATTGATTTTTAGGTCATCAGGGTCAATTGTATTAATACTATACTAATTTTACTAATTATTTTAATATATATATATGCATGAATTATAATTACTCAAAATAACTAATTTGGACACACCCCCGGCCAAGAAGTGATATATTTTTTCCTCGTCAGGCGGTTTGGGTAATTAATAATCTCAATGACTGTTGATAATACTAAATATCTTTAGTTTAAACACCAAACATTTCGTGTGTCAGTGAATGACGTGTGTGGTGATGAATAAATATATTTACTGTTACTCTAGTAAGTACAATGTACCCCAGTACATGTTTATTTTATTAGGGACGTCCAACATTTTAATCTTTAAAATTAAACATTATATAAATTAAACTAAATATGGTGAAATACAGGCGAACCCAATAAAAATTAACAAAATAATATTTTATTCCTGCTGGGAAATTTAACTTTATGAAGTCGGCGTTGAACTAAAAAACGGTAAATAGACATTACAGTTGATGGACGCCGAATACATAAAGTAAAATGGCAAAGATGGAATTAGATATTATTTTTTACTATTAAACGTTTTTTCTTTGTTTCGTTTCAATTTTTTTTTATATAATACTTTTCTATAAGCAAAGCAAAAAGACAACTAGTATTTTATATTATCGGAGGAACTTCTCGAAAAGTCAGCTAACTGCTAACCCTAGCCGACAAGCTTTAACTTTGATAGGTACTTCCAATATTGGACAAGTCTGGACTGCTTTTATTAACCGACTCTTTGAAAAAAGGAGGTTCTGAATTCGTCCTTATTTATATTTATGTATGTACACTGGTTACTCCGGAACGGTTTGACCAGTTTGGATGAGGTTTTCAGGTAGTATTAACCGTAATTATAAGTTGGTCTCATTAGCATATTAAAAGCTTTAATATTAGCGGTATGGCGCCATTTTGAATTTTTATTCTGCCAAGGAGTCTCCGCGATAACTTTGAAATTATTTAATATATTGGCTTAAAATTTGTCTCTAAGATGTAATTAACCAAAAAAGTAATTTTAAAAATATAATAACTTCAAATAACATAACAAATGATATAATTAAATATAAATATATTTATATAAATAAAACCTACCAGATGAAAATCTTCTTACAGTGCGGGACTAATTTTTATCTTTTTTTCAGTTGGTGAGCGCCAGACTTTAATACATTCGTTAACCTGTTTTGTCGAGTCGCTACATGCTGAAATGATGATAAATCAGAGATTTAAACCTTTAAAAGAGAACAACATTTGTAGAGGCCTTTTTGATTACTCAACAGTGAGTTAATGATATCAGTAATAACTAGAGCTTATTTCGCAAGATAAGAAACCAAATCCTTTATATGTGTGTATAAATAAATTGAAAATTATTTCATAATTCTGAAAGCAACAAATAATCTCTTTAATTTTAAATGAGTATAGCCTAATCATTAAGTATCTTTTAATTTGTAAAAGTTATATGAATTAAATAACTTCTAAAATCTAAATTAGGTATCAAATTTGACTGTTGTTCATTGATAAACATTTATTTATTTGGCACTAAGTTGTAAGAATTATGAAGGTTTAATATCAAATCGCCATAAATTAATATTGTTAATATATAATTATTGTCATATGTATGTAAAAACATATCCCTGTATCAAATGTTTGGTCGACCAATTACTATGTGGGGTTGGAGAAGCAACGAGAATGGAATTAATAATTAGATAAGAGATTTCTTCAGCACCCTTAAACCTGCGTTTTATACGGTAACCAAACAAATTATTTCATTTTGATCATAGACATTAATAATGTGCGAAATCGGTAATATGTAAATACATGGGAGTAATTTCAGATTTTTAATTTGGGTGGCAAGACATACCGGTGGGATAGGTAGAAGGGGTCCCAACTGTCATCTCCCAGAAAGATTAAAAAAAATAACGTTAAGATAATATTCCTTAAAACTTTTTCACAACATTTTTTAGCACAAAATAATTCATACTACTACTTGTAAAGTCAATACCGTTCATACATAACTCGAGACTATGTAGGCCTATTTTAATTCATTGTGTGCTCAGCCTGATTTTTTTATGAAAGTAAAAATTAAGCAAACATAATGCAAAAATAGTTCCCTTTTACGAGGAGCTTCCACCCAATTCATCTAAAGTTAAGTCTTCTCTTTTGGCTTGAATTAAAGCCACCAAATACTTTCGATAGCCAAAAGAGCTAAAGAGAACAACCTCTGTTGGCCGATCTTGTTCCTGGTATATGTTCTCAACCGCGCCGCATACAAAAAAAGACCTCTCAGATTAGAGGAAATCCACTTTCAAAGATTTTTTTACAAAAACGGCAGCTCTTTCTTCGATACTCTTGTTTTTTCGACTCTTGTATTTTCTAAAAACATCTCCGCTCAGATTGAAGAAGTTCACTGTGCAAAGTGTAATATTTGCACCCGTATTGTACACTGGCTATGTCTGTCCGTTTCAATTCCATTTAGAATTTGGCTTAAGTAGGTTCAGTATATCTGAGTTGTTTTCTTAAAGCCTGGTCTCTATCTCTTGCTTTAAAATGATGATAACTAGGCAAAGGATTGTAGCTTTGTAATACTGTTCTATAGTTGTAAATGGAACTTTACTTTCTCCGCCAATTTTTGAGTGAGTTTTGCCTTTGGTAGGAGTTAAAAATTCATCTATTAGGACTTTTTAACCAAGCATTGGCTTGTCTACCACTATCAGGATCTGTCTGTGTCTGGTTGTAGAGTCGTCACAGTGGTTAAAAAATTGTCTAAAAACAACGCACTGCTTCGACACGGTAAGCCCATCTGGTATGACTCAAAGAATTCAATGTTACTGTTCAACCACTAATGCTTTTTGCACTCTTTTGAATTATTTCAAAACCAGCATGGCGTTTATGTGATTTCTCAATAAAGATGCAAAGACCTTGAAGTACAAAGAACACCTTTCTTATTAAAGTCAAGCTTTTGCAGCAGCTTACAATGCACAAGTTCAGTATATGTACATGACCGGCGAGGCTTGTTTCATACTTCTAGCTGCCACTCCTTTATACGATCCCCTCATGTTTCAGACCAGTGAAATCAAATTTTAAGTTCATTTCCAGTATTCTGCCGTCAGTTTTTTTTAATACGATAACACCTTACAAATAGTTCATGAACCTCTAACTTATTATGGACATACCTCAACACAATAGTTAGAGTTTTGTTATGTCTTGAGTTTTATCAAATATAATGCCAAACATTTTTGCCTCTTTAACTTTTTGGTAATGTGCAGCTTGATACGTCACTCGCTCATTCTGGAAAGTGGCTGCAGTGTACTGAAAATTCTTTTCACATTCAATGTAGAGAAAATTCATTGTATTTAAGAGCTTTATACGAATCATTGATAGTTTGTGGCAGTCAATCCATTCCAACAGAAGAAACTTTTTGGAGCTGATGAAGCTTCGCTCCAAAGATAGTAATTTAATAAAGAAACATATTTTCACCTTTTCTGCTCCTTTACATAATTTAATTTAATGTTACTACTACGCCAGTTACTCTCCTCATCATTTTCAAACACTTTTACAGATTTCTTCCACTTGGAAAACGCCTAATCTTCCGCATTAGTTTTCTCTTCTGGGTTATAAAACGACAGACAAAACAGGCTTGTTTCGTTTAGGGAGTTTTCTTCCATTCAATTTAGGGAAAATCAAATCTCGTGGTTAAAATGAGCATTTCCTAATACGCGCCATAGCCAAATCTAGGCCAAGACCAAGAACATGTTTATTAATTAGCTCAACTGACGAGAAGTCAATTGAAGAGGTGGGAGTTTTTACTTGGCCTACGGTTTTGTGTGGTGTGGACAACACATCTTCTATAGGTGGTTTTGGTTCATGTTCCAAAGCATCTCCTTCTGTTGGGTTATCTTCTAAATATCGTTTCTTTTTACCTGGAGGGCCTGAGTAAATGTAAGCCAGCAACGAACTCTACCCTTTTTTTCTAGACCTGAAAAAAACCGGTGAGAATAGCAAGGAATCTAAAAAAGATTTTCGGTTCTAATACCTTTAAGGTGAGGACGTTTTTCACACCGAAAATTCGTGCAAGCCAGTATACTCAAGTACAGGCTTGCGCCACTGAGTTATAATCATAAAAAATAAAATAAAGGGCTAGTACAAGACAGTGTCATATTTATAATAAAATTGAAATGGTGAATGGATTCTCCAGAAAAAAAGCAGTGTGATTTCGTTTACTATAAGTCTCTGTACAGTAATGTTAATCAAATTTTAAGACAAAAACAACAATTTAAATGTTTTATAATAATACAAAATTATTATTAACAACAGTAGTCTCCGCCGTCACCTATATTGTATATGGGATACGGCGAATTCCTATATTCTTTCTCTTCCTATTTCTCCAAGGAATGGTTTGGTTCAAAGAAATAACAAGGTAAACAAATAGGAACAATTGGAATGGAAAAATTCAAAAGCTGCTATATTCAATAGATTTGTTTAACCAGAATTTATTTGCAGCAAAAAATCTCGCCAGTTATTATTTTATTATAGATACACTTTTTTATATCAACCCAAAAATAACCTAACCTGAGCTAACAAAAAACGCAGTTCAATATTTAAAACACAATTCCATATTAAAGTGCTGATTTTAATAAAAAAAGATGTTTCCGGCAGAATTCCAACTCCCTACAAGTGATATGCTAACCAAGCCAGCACCCTACCACTGAGCTAGGAGGTCATGCAAAAAAATAAATAAACCTTGCTTATATTCCGATATAAATGACTGATTAACGAGCGGACCAGAAACTGAATGGCTCGCAGGGTACGTTATGATTTGTCAGTACGTCACGTGACCTAATGACCCAATCTAGGTCTTGGAATGGAGACTCACTTTTGTGTAATTAAAAGCTCTTATTTGTTTACACACTTATAAAGCTAAAGTAAACATAACTGCTTTCGAAATTTTCTTGCCCGTACCCACTCCACAAGAACTCTCCTATATCCATATATATAAATATGTGTTTCGTTTAAGGTCAATCTTTGCTAGTTCAGTTGAAATAATTAAAATTAACTTACCATGTCTCAGTCGGTACAATCGTTTCGTGGTTCACTGTGTAAAATAAAATTACTTGTCATCTATGTATTGTTCTCGATGGTAATACGTAAACTAATCAATCACATGAAAAATATCTAGTAGATTTCTTTTTGTTGATAAGAGCAAACCAACAACAGATAGACGACATTAGAGACTCTCATACAACACTGTTGCAATCTATTGACTTGTATGGCCCCTGTATCGCGTTCATGCATCGTTCCATAATTTCTATGCATTATCTAACTTTATGTACAAGTTTTAAACGCACATTTTTTTTCTGTGCTAAATTAAGCATGATTAATGAAGAATCCAGAAAGTGTCATTCTTGTAGAATTTTATATTCTAAACGTTCGTAAATTATTGCGATTTTTACTTCAACATTTTGCCAAAATACTGGGTTGACCAATTCTGTGCTGGCAACTGCCACCACCTAAACTACACTACTGTTGAAATGCCACTGGACAAAAACTGTTGCGAAGAAAAATTAACGGATATAAACGAATTAACGAACACATAGAAACACGTATGACTCTAATAACTTAAGAGATTTTTGTCTAAGATCTTGCCTAGAATTTCTAGGTACATTATATGTATACATATAATCTACAAAACAAAATGTGTTATAAAATTTATTATTAAGTTTCCAGCAGATACAACTGTTTTATTGATTGTTTGTTTAGGTTAGTTAATTTTTTATTGTTATGTTATTATGTTATGTTTTATGTTAATATTTCTTCTTTTGATTTTATACGTTCTTCAATATTATGTACCTTTATAAACGTTGACCTAGTTCGTTGGATATCTAAATAAATGTATTTAATTGATTTCGTCTGCCCCCCCCCCCCTATCCCAAAATTTATTTCTGGATCCGCCAGTGGGTGCAATGACTTCGAACCACATTTTTAGAAAAAAACCTGTACTCACTATACTTTAACATACTTGACACACGTATACTCACTCACATTCATACAAAAAATACTGCATTTTTAATTTATTTTGAAAAATATAGGTTGACATTTTAACATTGTTACACTTCCCCTTTTTTTTAAGTATTTTAATTTATTACGTTAAAATCTCACATAATTTAATAATGGAATAGAAATAACAGAAAGATTTTTTTTATTTATTACTATGAACTGAAATAATCTTCAAGAAGTCTGAAGCGTTAATTCGTAAACCAGTCTTACATTATATCACTGGAATCACATTTTAATGTTCTTTTTAAATATGAAACACAATATAAACAGCCACATTTAATAAATTAAAAAAAGTAACGAAGAGAGCATAACTTAGCTTGACGGTATTATGAGTTTTTTTTAAGAGCTTAGATGAAAATAGGCACATAAGGTCTAAACCCGTTCTGAGCTAGGCTAACTGAAGAAATTTTTCGTGTCCCATAATATGTTTTATGAATACTGTGTCTAATATCTTATAAAATTTTTACCTACTACCATTATAATAATGTAGTAATAAAGCATAGAAATAATTTCAGAGTTACGAAGTCAACGTATTTCAAACTTGTAGGTAATTATTTTGTTGCAAATATTGTTTTGAAATAAAACATATCTATCTCCTTTCGATTAGTTATGAAACCACTGCTTATATGAATATATTTATTATAACATTTTCTCAGTATTACTTAGGGGAATACTCTCCAAAAAACGGAAAACATAAAGCTAAAGCTCTTTCTACAGGAAAATTGCAAGCCTCAACCGATATATTTTATAGGTCTCTAAATGTCGGAACTTTATTAGACTGAAGTAAAAAGTAGAGACATAAAACCTTATCCAATCTCATTTTTCATCTTATGATTAGTTTGGTTAATAGTCTAGAAATAATCGCTTTACTTTTATTTCTTTTGCTAGTCGGGCATAAAAATTATGAATAATTTTGTTCCATGACTACTGCGTTATTAAACTGCTACCAATTAATATATATATATATATATATATATATATATATATATATATATATATATATATATATATATATATATATATATATATATATATATATATATATATATATATATATATATATATATATATATATATATATATATATATATGTACATATATATATATATATATATATATATATATATATATATATATATATGACCAATGTATTTTTTGTCGCAAGGAATGGAATAAACGTAATTATACTGGTTTAAAATATGATCTTTATCTTTTAATTTACCGTACAAAACATTAACATTACGTTGTGCTATCTTTATATATTAAGAAATAGTTTTTAATTAAAATTAATAATCAAAGTAGATCCTTATGGTGTAATGCAGAATGACATGGGTTACCATCAATTATTATTAGACCCCATCAACCTATTCAGTGACTTGGGAAAATTTCATTGAATTATTGAGAGGATTGATTAAACGATAGTGGTATTTATTATTGCCCCATACGTTAAGAAGCAACTTCCTAATTTCTCAAATTTTTACATTACCAAATACATGTAATTTTGTAATGTATGTATGTAATGTTCAAATTCTTGAAATTCTAGGACAGTTTTTCCCACATTTGGTTGATTATTTGTCAAATACCTACACACACAAAATAATAAAGCCAGTTAATCGTTTAGTTTAATCACTGAATTGTAAGCAAGGGTTAGTGTTTTCGAACTTTTACATTTTTGAATTATGGTGTTCTCAGAAATGTAGCATATTGAAATTGTGATATTTGTGGAGACAATGTACGGAGCCAGGATGAAGTTTGTGTGTTGTTCAATGAAAAGTATCCAGAGAATCCAATTACGCGTTTAAGTATAAATAGGATATTTCACAAATTTGAAGAGCATGGGGGGAAAGAGCAATTATGGATTTACCTAAAACGGACCGAGCACCCGCTTTAACTGAAAACAGCAAACATTTTATTTAAATGGAATAATCAATAGACATAAGTATCGATTCTGGTCTGATCAAAATCCAGAGTGGTTACATAAGGGATATACCCAATATTTAAAGAAAATCTTACTGATGAGCGTTACTTAGATTTCGTATCTTTCGATTTAATACCTGCATTAGCCGTAATGTTTCCTAAGGAGGGTGATCCAGCTATTCCCCATGAAATGATATGGTTTCAACAAGATGGCGCACTATCGTATTTTGGTATAATTGGTCGAAGATACTTGGACGATTTTTTCCAAATTGGTGGATAGGTCTGGGTCCCATTAAATGACCACCTGGGTCTCCGGAACTTACATCATTGGATGTCTTTCTTTAAGGGTATTTAAAGGAGAGAGTGTTCAAAAATAGGCCAAACAGCGTTTAAGATAGAATAAGGATAAGGATGGATGTTACTAACTTACCAGTCGAAAGTATTCGAAGTGCATTTGACAGAATTTACTACAGACTCAATACATGTCAAGTAGATGACCGAAATCAGTTTCAGCATTTGTTACATTAGCCGAATCCGGTGAGTGCTAAGGATAGGGTCCCCTTCGAATATTAATTTTAATTCAAAAACTAGCATGGACTCGTTTTACTGGACTATATACCCTGTATATAATTACATTTTTTTATTGTGTTGAATATTCGAAACACTTTTTGTGATATGATTCATATACCTAAATTCTACTATTTTCGAGAAAATAGCGCTTAAAAATTGACATTTTCGACTTTCTGAAGCTCTGTAACTCCTAAGCGACTTAATTTAGCAACAGAACGGATAGCACTTTTAGTTTTTAGTTATCTATCTGCTGACATCAATTTCTACTTTGACAGGAGGTGTAACAATTGGTCATTTGCTGTCAAAGTAAAAATTGATGTTAGCAGATAGATAACTAAAAACCAAGGTAGGAAAGTGCATGCAAGCCTCACAATATGGCAAGACACACGGCCCTACTTAACAGGGTTTTGCCGAACCTTAAGAGTACAATTTATGGGAGACAACTGAATATTTTTGACGAGCAAATACGGTTGCTACATGGTACGACTGTTCAGATGAATAACAGACCATAATTGTCTATCACAAACTTATTTTTGGCATATTGAATGGAAAAATTTATAAGATACAAAAAGTACTCAAAAGTGTTACCTTTGTGGAGCTACGTGGAAGGAGTTTAATCAAATCGACAAAGTTAGTTTGCGACTTGTAATTACAACATTTCTGGTATTTGGTCTCTCAGTATTACATGTTTGGATACGCTAGGCCATTTTCGAATCGATTTTTGGCTATATTTAGTAATTTTTAGTTAAAATCAATGTACGTTTTTAGCCACGCTGACAAATTAAATTTGGAAATTCTATGTGTTTGCATTACCACTAGGCCGTTTTGAACAGCTTGTTTTAATGTCCTATGATGCACAGTATACATCTTTTTATGGGTGAAAGTTGGAATCAAGTTCCCATTGGTAGTTTAATATGTTCGAATAAAAAGGGAAGATCTTCATGTACAATATGTAACTCTTCATGATAATACACTTCCAAAACGTTACTTTGCCCGCTATCGTCTTCAACGTCCATAATATTTAAATCTACTATTTCTCTTTGTGATAGTCACGTAACTTCACTATATGGTAATGGTCAGTTAGTAGCATCTAACTAAGTGAAAAAAAGATGGTTTAGTAGGATGATAGTTTGGCAAAAATAGCAATGTGCTATTCTTTCCGATTAATGACTTATTTCACTTCTTTCACCTTTTTTGAAAAAGTTAACCATTTCAATGTCTGTCAACAACTCTAACTCTATCATGGTCACGTACAACCAACGTGACGGCTCTGGTTTAAAAATATTTAAACACATATCTCGAAATCGCATGAAAACGTCACATAATAAGAGAACACAGACTTCAAATACAAATTGAATATTCCCCTAAATTTCTACAAGTAAACAGGCGCTACACTTCCTTCACTCCCCCAAAATCTTTATCGCTAACATACTCTTCGTTTAAGATATCATAAAAGTTTCTTTTTTTGTTAGAAGTGTGGATTAATTCATTTTTTCTAACCAATCCATAAAATTGTACGGGAAAATACCATTATTTTGCAAAATATAAAATTGCTCGATATGGGGAAATATTATCGTGTTTTTTTTTAACTGATCAATCTTTAAGTCCGCCCCTAACATTTTCTATGATACTGACGAAAATCTAAAGCTATCAGTAAACCTTAACTTCAAGTTTCTTTTTGTCACATTTATCAACATAATCATGCACTTAAATGTATTTTGTGAATGATAAGTAATTTTCTTTTTGCCTTGTCGGTCACATATATTACATATTTTAGCATCTTTGAACATTTTTAAATCTTCAGCGGTTAATTCATTGGTACAATATCTTTCGAATAAGTGTTGTACAAATGCCTTAGATCGCTTTCGATATGGGAAACAAAAATTTGTGCTGCGTCATCATCCCCTCTGTACAGCTCAAATTTAGAGACTGAATAATCCAAAGAGTATTTTATTAAATATGCGAAATAATACCTTCATTAATTTTTGGGTTTGGCTCGGTATTTCCTATTAATTTTAAAACAAATTCAAAGCCTGAATATAAAACAAAAGGAGCTTTTATTTCCTTTTTCATATTCTCAAATTTTAACATATTTTCCGCTACAGTCTTTCCAATCTTATTTACTTTTGAGCAATTGATGGTGTCAATGTTTAATATGATTACAATCATTTTTCTGATGTAGTATCAAAGATGTTCGTAAACTGAAAAACATTAGATCACAAAAATAGAATTTATTGGTACTGCGAGAAATTTGGCTTGAAACTAATCGAGGCAAGTCTTTGATCCAGCAGTAATGACTTTTTAAGTAGTCTGACTTACAAATATGTTCAGCGTCATCTTTAAAAGCACAATCTTGTTAAATAAGTAACAAATTTACATGCAGCTGTAGTTTTCATTCTGAATAATATCTCAATGGACCAACACATACTATTTTTAAACATTGATTCAATGCCATACCCATTGACAGAAATGTTATTCATTTTCTTATATTTTGTTATATCTCTTAACTTAACTGGAGATCTATACCTGTAATATATAAGTTATCGCCCCGGCAAAATAACATTCTTCTTGGTTTATAACATTGACGACGGCTTTTTTGTTGTCAAAAGATTTTGGTAATTTTATATACGAAAAAGCACCGACGGGTTTAAACTAATAAATTATTACTTCTAGGTATAGGATTTTTTGCACGGTCCTACTTGTAGAATAAGAAATACATTTATATTTGAAAAATAATACTTCCTATATATTAAACTATAGCGATTTACATTAACATAACTTTATCATACCTGAGTCTTTTATTTGAGATATCGAGGACTGATTTTTCAATAGGTATATCAACAAAAAATTTATACGCCACATCCAAGTCAGTTTCAAAGTCAATTTCATTCGACGTAATGAACGATACGTAGCTACAACCATACTGACTGTGAATGCAATCTGAACTCTCAACATCTCGCTCACCAAACATAATATATTCTATTTAATACCATTAAAAAACAGTGAATAAGCATTATGTTTATTGTCAGGTTTATTTACACGTTCAATTTATTAGAATGTAAAATATATAAGACATATAATAAAAAAATCATGGTTCTTGGGATTAGACCGTGTCAAATTGGAATTACTATCCGACGTTTCGCCTTCGATTACACGAGGCATCTTCAGGGATCTTTACTCCACGAGATCTGAACACTGAATTCATTCACATTCATTTCTTAATTGACCAAAGCCGTGAAAGCTTCTGTTCTATGTTAAGACATATAATAATTTAAAAATAATGGTATTTTGGTAACATGCAATATGACTCTTTAATGTCCCCACCCACATTTTATTTTTTAAACCAGTCAAGATAAAAATCTGAAATTTGGCTCACTTTAACAGCAACTAAATGTTAAGCTGGACGCCACTGGCTCGGTGATGG
Source organism: Kuschelorhynchus macadamiae (assembly GCA_030620095.1). Lineage (NCBI taxonomy): Eukaryota > Metazoa > Arthropoda > Insecta > Coleoptera > Curculionidae > Kuschelorhynchus > Kuschelorhynchus macadamiae. The sequence goes on from JAUTXW010002635.1 coordinate 171,705, forward strand.
TCTGATCTGCTCAGTTCAGTCCAAACTCGCGTATGCCCAAAATTCCAGTCTCTGTGTATCCAACGACCCCAGTCGTTTAAACGAACAGCAGCCTTCCGAGCCTCTTTCTCTACAAGCAAGTGCAGCAGACTTAGTCTCAGAATGGCCTCCATAGATCGGGTCGGTGGGGTTCTTATGGCTCCAGTTATGCCCAGAGAGGCAAGTCCCTGGAACAAAATTCCGGTAGTGACCAGGACTCAATACATCTGTCAACGTAGATGCATGTCCTTGGCTTCAGGTGAATGCCCCTTTTATAATGTAGAGAACTTTACATCTGCCCAAGACCTCGCACATGCCCCTTGGCCCACATGGCCATATGGTGCTTTATAAGACAAATATGTATTGATGTTTATTTTTTAAAGTGCTTGCTATATTTGATTATAATATAGACATATTATGTCGCATAAACTGATAAATTATCCGAGAACATCGGTCGAAAAGCGTCTGGTAACACTTCGTGTTTTTTTTAATCAAAACATGTAATGTTTTACACAGTTGTGTTTTAAATATCGGACTGTGTTTTTGGTTAGCGTGGGTTATTTCTTCTTCATGTAATGTAAACGTCCTTGCGCGTGGCTGTTACCGCCGCACTCGCAGCGAATGAGGCCATTAACTGTGGGTACACGGAGATATTAATACTTTCGCAACTGATGGTTAGTCTGTGTCAATATGTTCAATTTAAGATAAGTTTCCTTATAAAACCAACAGACGATCAAAAATCGAGGGTTCCTAAATCCTACCAGGGGCAGGGTGTTTATTCAGTACAAGTTCTTAACTATGCCTACAAATAATTAATTACTTAACAATACATTATTTCTGCCATCTGTTCGTAAAAGACTTTATAATATAGCGTTTTGAACTAAGATCTAACTATCTATAACTATCAAATTAATAATGTCAGATGAATTTCTAATTCTCACATTACGTCAGCTGCGCGGACTCGACGAAATCAAGTTAAAGGCAACCCTAATTAATAAAGGCTTTATTAAGTAGTTTACCACATTAAAACCTTATGTTTTTTTTTCAAAAGTTAATTAATTCTGTACATAGTCTTTTTTATTTAATGTAAACAATTGTATCTTCCCGACAGTAAAAATAACCTGCCACCAACCGTATCTTCGCTTAAGATCACAACAAAACATTAATAATTAATTTTTAATAGATATTTGAATAAAATCATTTAAAAAATCTTAGCAGAACCTTTTTTCATTATTTTTATTTATTGCCATTCTGCAAAATATTAAATATTAAATATTAATTTAATAAATGCAGTTTGAAATAAAAATAGTTAAAGTTATTGATGGTTTTACAAATGAAATAGTTTTTATAACAGCTTTGGGGCTCAGTGGCGCCAGTCCCCGCGGTTGCGGGGGGTCGACGAGACCAGGGGGCCTGGCGATAATTCCAAATGAGCTCAAGGGAATTATGAGAGTATAGATGACTTTTTTTTAGTCATCATATATTTACCGGCTGTGCTTTGGTGACTACATTTATTGACAAGTAAAGGACCTTTTTTTGTCATCAGTTATTTTTCTGTTCTGATAGGGGGCCCTTTACCGGAACTGCGGGGGGAGAGCCAAAATTTGTAGCTACGCCACTGCTGCTGCTTATCCGAATTTCAGAGAGAAATTAAAACCTTAAGTGGGAACTGCACGCATCATTATGGATCATTTGCAAGCCTTCCGCCGCTGCAATATTATGTTAAAACTATAAGAGATATGTATTAGCTTCAATGTGATTTTAATAGGGAAATATGTATAGTTGGGCGCTAAATGCGAATTTTTATAAAAAAATCAAATCTAGAATTATAAAATAGAAGTAGATTTGTCCATTTTCGACCATTTTTTGACCACTTTTTGACGCAAATGCATATAATTTTTTTTCCAAAAAATGGCTCTTTACCGCCTTGCATTGATCCTTTGTCTACGTAACTACAAAATTTGAAATGGTAAATCGTACTCATGTCTTTGTATTTCTGCAGCGCGTGAACCCTTTTGAACCCATTTTTGAACGAAATGTAATTTACATCATTTTTTTGAGGTCGGACGTGCTGGAGGTTTTTTTCTAATACGTAGGTACCTTTTCATCTTACTTTGAACTTGACTAGGCCTTGTCGCTGGTTTTTCACTTTTTGCGTGCAGTTCTCCCTTAAGATATATCTTAATCGGCTGAAAACTTAGATTGTATATTTAAGTATAATTCTTATTTATGGTCGTTAAAAATATTAAGTTTGTTAATTTTGAAAATATTGTACTGAATACACTATAAAAATTTTACCTGCTTATTTTCAAGATATTTTCATTTCCTGTCAGATTTATAGCAAATATCAAACTTATAGGTAAATTTGTCAATGACTCTTACAAACACGTAGACATATTTTTTTGATTCTTATTTTACCAATTAGGGTACAAACTCGTATAAAAAATAATTTATGATAAAAAAATATATAATGAAAGATAGTTTTCTTAAATTCATTATCCATCTATAAAAACAAAAAAGACATACTTCTCATATTCGTATGGAACAGTCAATGTTTATGTCAGGATTCTTAATGAATAACCTTCATGTTATGGATACTATTAGTTTTAAAAACTTTAGGCCTTATTGTGTTACTAGTAATTTTTGTAGCAAAATTATTGTAATAAAAAAATATATTCGTTAGTGTTTATTCCCCATATTTAAAGCCAATATAACCAATATTTTACATATTTGAATGGTCCGTACTAAATACCACTTTTACTAAAGTAATTTCGCGAATTTACGTCAACGCGGCAGTTTGTTGTGTCCGACATTTAAAACATTTGATAGTTTATACCAATAAAAAATAAAAGCTTATTGTATAAAAGCTTTATTTATGTTTATTTATATAGTTTTCTAGATAAGAAAATAAAAGATAATTATCAACTTTCCCTATGTAATTTCATTTCTAAGTATACTACACTTCATAAACCTTTATCTATATTTTTAGAAAGTTTTGACTTAATTTACCACTATTAAATTTTTACATTTAAAGCAATCAAAAGAGATTTTTAATTGCTTTATAACATCGGCATTATATTGACAACAGGACTCGAAATTACTTTTCATTTCAAAGCATTCTTTCGTCACAGTACATACTTATATTTTAATAAAGATTTTTTTACGATAAGAGAATTGGTACTACAAGATGGAATTGAATTATTTACTTATTTATGTGGTAAAAACAATATTTTACTAATGCAATAAACAATAGAAAACATGACTTGTTATATATGGCACTGTTATGTATAATAAAATGAAATACAACTCTTAATTGCATCCAGTTTCACCGTGTCCCATTAATGTACTTCTTCTTTATCTCGTTGAATTGATAAATGTCACGTCGCACAATGGGGCAGGGACTACCAAAACGTGGAAAAAAAGAACATACGTCAAATTGCTTAACCTGTTAAAAAACTAATCAGAACTCAAGTAAACAATTCTTTTTATTAAATCACATTAGCCTTGAAACAAAACAACACGCGCTGTCATCCAAAAAACGCTTGTCAAAACGCGTGACACAAATTATTTTGTTATTGAATTTCCTTCTTTAAAAAAGTGTGAGATATTCAACTGTGTTTTTTAAAGCGAAAACTGAAATAAAAATATAATCGATAATGTTTAATCATAATACCGGTAAGTAGTTTCTTTTTTGTTACTACTTAAATAATTCCTACTATTTCGAAACCCGAAGAATGACGTTCGTTTTAATAAGCTGCCTGATTTAAAGTTATTTTTTATCATTTGTAGCTTTGCTTTGACAAAAAGTCACACATTGCGCCTTATTACATAAAAGTTTTTAGAGATCTTTATTTGTCATTAGTACTAAAATACCGGATTAAAATATTTTGCGATATGTTGCGTATAAGGCCAGAATATTTCCTTTAAAGCTTCCTTGTATGTAGAAAAGGACACTTTTTTTGATTTAAGTGTGAATAACAATGTTTAGTTTTGTTTAGTTTTGTTTCAGAAAATGAAGTGGCTTACATAGAAGTAAGCCGCAGCGATCTTTGGAACAAGATTCGAGAATGTCCTTCTGTAAAAAGGCACAGGCAACATAGCTATATTAAAGAATATGTCAAAAGAAAAACCAATTTTTAGATGAGAATATTTCGGAAATCTCTGCTCTTGTATCGACATTTCTGCATAGATTTAAAGAAAAGTGGCGAAAAGCATCCAGAAATTCCGGTGGCTTGAAGGTAAAATTAAATTTAAGAAATATATTAAAAAACAACAAAGAAGTGGTCGTCCTCTTATGGATTTTTCGGCTAGTGGTGAAAGAAGTAAGCGACAAAAATCAGCAGATTTAAGAAAAAAAGTACCGCTGGAAGCGGCGATCTGTTATGCGGCGCAGATGGAATTAAGAAAATCAGGTAATATTCGAGCTTCTAAATTAGTACATGAGATAACCACGTCCAGTCCCAACAGAGCATCAAAGTACTTAAGTGCGTTGGAAAATACCAATAAATTTAAAAAATCATTGCTTACTCCAGAAAAAGCACTGTCAGTGTTAGTTGAAGGAGGCTTTACGAGGCATCGATATAATATAATTTGAGAAAACGACAAAGACCGATTTCCATCTTACAAAATTATACAAGAAGCAAAGAAAAAGTGCTCTCCATCAAAAATACAAGTGTCGTCTATGCGTGTGGAAGTGCGCCTACAGGATTTACTAAACCATACCTCGGAAATAATATTAACTTTGCAAAAAGATATTTTAATTCAATTTGATGAGCATGATCTACGTGATTTATTTTTAATTTGTAAATATGGCTTCGATGGAAGTTCAGGGCACAGCGAATACAAGCAGAAGTTCGACAACTCAAGGGAATCGGATGCAAATGCATTTGTTACATGGTTAGTACCACTTAAATTAGTTACTAAAAATGCGTCGAACAGTAACAAAAAAAGTTATTTGGCACAACCCCGGTCCTTCTTCCCCACGTTACTGTAGACCAATAAGACTTCAATTTATTCGAGAAACCACAGTTGTTTCATTAGAAGAACAATTGCATATACAAAGCCAAATTGACAATTTATGAAAAACCAGTATTTAAATTGAGAACAGAGTCATACTAGTAAAACATAATTTAATTCTTAGTATGATTGATGGCAAAGTTCGAAATGCTTTAATAGGCAATAAATGTACTCAAAAATGCTATGTCTGTTTATCAAATCAGAAAGAATTTAATGATATTAATTTAATGCTTGTTACACCTATCTCACAAAATGGAAGTTAAATCTTGTTCTATCAGACCACAAAAAGACAAAGAAAAGGTTGCTAGAAACAAACAAAGGATTCAAAAAAAGTTTAAAGAACAACTGGGTTTAATCATAGACAAGCCAAAGCCGGGATTCGGTAGCAGTAACGATGGCAATACCGCAAGGCGTTTTTTTGAGAACCCAGATATAACAGCCAAAATTACTGGCCTTGATATATGTGTTTTAAAAAAAATATCTGTAATTCTTGAAGTCATTACCAGTTATAACCGAATTGATTAAAACCTATTTGAATCTTACACTGTTGAAACAGCAAGAATATTGGTTGCAACATATCCATGGTACCGTATGACACCTACTGTCCATCTAGTATTAATTCATGGCCCAAAATTTATTCGTGCGGCTGTTCTTCCAGTGGGACAGTTATCGGAGGAAGCAGCTGAAAGCAGAAACAAAGACGTTAAGAAATATAGGGAAAGGTTTTCTCGAAAAGTATCCAGAACCAAAACAAACGAAGATATCTTTAAGGGGCTGCTGTTCTCGTCTGATCATTTCATAACGGGCATTAGAAAAACTCCCAAAGTAAATAAAAATGCATTTTCTACAACAGCCTTATCTATGTTTTTACCATAGGATGTTCAAGATGACCTGGTAGATGATGAAAGTTCCGATTCCGACTAAGTTTTTTTTAATGCTTTTTCTGTTTAAATAAACGATAAAATAATATGAAATTACCCAACTACATCATTGTTTATTTGCTTATTTATCCCCCAACCAAATATTTTAATAAGTTTTTGTTAAAGGACCGTCTTGGTTTTAACGACTAGTTAATAATAACCAACCGTAATTATAAAATGAATATATGTTTCATTTTACTAATGAAGGTGGGGTGTGATGTTATTGTTTTTTTTTTGCTTCAGATATGATAAATAAACTTACAGCAAAGGAGCATTTACTAATTGTTAATGGATTTTTTCCACGTTTCGATATCCCCTGCCCCAGTGTGCGTCGTTGCGCGTGGCTGTTAGAAGCTCGCTGTGAATGAGACCGCCAGTTTTGGGTACACGGAGTATATTAATACTTTCGCATCTGATAGTTAGTCTATGTCAATGTGGACAATCTAAGATAAGCTTCCTAACAACACTAAGAAAAGATTAAAAATCGAGGGTTCTTAAATCCTACAGAGACGGGGTATTCATTCAGTACAAGTTCTTAACTTCTATAGCTTCAAGTAACTAATTGCTTAAAAATAAATTATTTCTGCCATCTGTCAGTATATTGCTTTATAACATAGTGCTTTGACCTGGTATCTAACTATCAATAAAGAGAAAATATTAATTCTTTGTGAAAATAAATACGAAATAATTACCTTATTCAAAAATGAAATCTATATCAACAACTGATATCTTTATTGCAATAATAATAAGCCTTCTTGACATTTTAGTTCTACATACAAACACTAAAACGTCAGTAGCACGAAAAACTAAAAAACATTCTTCAGAATATTTTTACTTTTCGCGTCCGTTTGTAGTTCAAAAACTATTTCTTCAATTTTTGTAATGTCATATTACGGCTTAGAATCATTTTATATTCATGGAAATCATTATTGGAATTAATCCCAATTAAACGTTGGATGTAAATATATTTTATTTACTGCCATGCTAAATCAAAAGGCTTTAACTAGAATTTATCATTATAATTGACGAGCTAGTGAGTTTTTTCGTATGCGTTTAATTGGTTACGACAAAATCATAAACTCACTTAACAGCTAAAAGGCAATTATAGTTACAATTAGGTTTTGGTTTAATAATTATGTGAACTAGATCAATCTGAAATTTTTTTAAACCTAATAAGCTGTCTTTCTACCTAAAACGTAATTATTTTAGGAAATAAACCGAACAATAAAAATATTTTGAGGCACAAAGCAAAAAGTATTAAACTTACCTTAATATAGTTAATATATTTCTTTGTGCTGATACTAATTTATTTTGTAAGAAAAAATTACATTTTTATGCGCAAGAAACGCTTAAAGGTAATCGAAAAATCTTAGATACGTCCAGGTGAAAACCGATTTCGACAAACAAGAAAACAGCGGAAGGAGATGCCTCTATACATAATAGAGATTCAGTAATACACATTGTCAAACATTAGAATCATTAGAAAATTTGACCTTCATGTCGACCTCGTTATCATTTTTTTTCCATTTGTTACGAAAAGTGAAGTGTAACCCAATTTAGTTCAGAACATAGTTACAGTATAGATGTGTTACATATACTGTCTTTTCAAACAGTTTTATTGAGCGCCATTTTGTTCCATCTTATTGGATTCCTACCAATATTTTACCAGTTTCTTTCTACCTGTGCCACACTTAACTTTTGGACATAATTTAAAATACTCAATAAGCAGTTTTTACATTGACGCATACCACCATTTTGTATCGTCATGTGAAATTCGTACCAGTTTCCCCCATTTCCCATTTACTTTTTCTGTAAAATTTAAAGTCAATTGAACAAGATTTTTTTACGTTGATTTAAAAAAAAATTATTTGCCCGCTATTTTGTTTCGCCATAATATTTTATTAGGCCGTTATTTTGTTTTGCTATCTCAGATTCATATCAAATTGTTACCAGTTCATTCCTATGTAACACTTGATTTTTGTGCAAAATTTGAGGTAAATTGGATAATTAGTTCTTTTAGCACTAATTTGTTAACTTTGTTCTGCCATATTGGATTTTTACCAAAAAATTACCAGGTGAAGTCAATCTATTAAGTACTTTTTAAACTATGCCGCTAGCTGACAGACAGATGGACAGAGAGACCTACGGAATTGATAAAACATGAGCATAGGGACGCTAAAACGTGAAGATGCGTAAAACCTGAGACGGTGATTTTTTGACCATTACGAATATATTTTTAGCCACCATTTTAAACCATTAAGTAGTTTTTTCAGGCTGAATTTTTAAATATTTTATTAAGCCGCCATTTTGTTCCGCCATCTTGGATTCGTACAAAAATTTTACCAGTTGATTCCAACATAATACTTAATGTTTGTGCAAGATTCGAAATAAACTCGATAAGCAGTTTTTATTAATAATTTTTCTAACATTTCATATGAGCCTTTTGGTCAAAATTTAATGTCAATCGGGTGAGTAGTTATGCCACGAATTGACAGACAGACCGACAAACGGACCGACGGAATTGATAAAACATATTTTTTGGCATCTAAGGACGCTAAAACGTGAATAAACATATCGTAAAACCTGAGAGGGTGATTTTTTGACGAGTACAAACATTGTATTTCGCCGCCATTTTGTTCGGCCATCTTGAATTAGTACCATAATTTTACTAGTTGACCCCTATACCATAATTAGGCACACAATTTGAAATTAATCCATTAAGTAGTTTTTTCAGGCTGAGCGTTTATATATTTTATCAATCCGCCATTTTTACTAGTTGATTCCAACATAATACTTTGATGTTTGTGCAAAATTTGAGATTATCTGAATAAGTAGAATATTTTTTTTAACATTTCGTTAGGCCTCCATTTTGTTTCGCCATATTGGATTTTTACCAAAATGTTGCCAGGTTATCTGGCTTTAATTTTTGACCAAAATTTAAAGTCAATCGCGTAAGTAGTTTTTTAGCTAAGCTGCGAACAAACACACAGACGAGCAAACAGCAACCTACGGTATTGAGAAATTATGTTTTTTCAGCATTTAAGAAAAATTCTCGGAGGGTGGTTTTTTCACGAATGCAATACTTCCCTTCTAGGAGCGAAGTAAAAACCAAAAAACCATATGAAACATGATATTTTAAATCATTTTCTCCGTTCAACTTCATTGCACCTTACTATTTGTTTTAATATATTCGTTATGTGATCACGCAAATTGGTCAAATCTTCCTAGAGAAATCGGTTAACATCCATAAAAAATACATAGGGTGGAACTGGAAACCTCCTGCTTTTTTGAAGTCGGTTGAAAATTAATGCAGCGGAAAATGGATTGTAACATGTTGGTTGACTACTACTGGTAACTATAGTGATAAAGTATACAAAAATTGAATGTACTACATTGTAAATTCTTTTAGAGTTACTCAAAAATTGTAATTAAACTCTATTTATTCCAATTCCAAATTAAACCATTTATAAGAATTTAGTCAGAGAGTTTCTGTTTTTAAAGAAAATTATCCTGAATAATTGTGAATAAATACGGACTGTATTTAATTTCTTTAACTATTTCATATATCAAAAAATAATTAACAAAGTCATTATTAGAATGTTTTTGTTTTTAATTATGTCGGGGTAGAAACTAATTTTTTTATTCATTCCCAACTCGGGATATTTAAAAAATTTAAAAAATTCTGTACATGTTCCCACCTGGATAAACATGACGGAAACTAAGAAAGTTGAAAGAATCGATTTAGATTCTGGATTCCTGTCACGTCAAACTTGGAAAGCTATTCTGACGACATGCAAGTAAAATTGCTCGAACTGGTTTCACTCTTTTCAATTTTCTGGAGAAAGTTTAATTTGAGTTAACGTCAATATTATTGGTTCGGTATTGTGACATTTACCGCATGGGTCACATGAGCATTCGTTTATATAATAAAAACTACGTAGCTTAAAAAAATGTTATCACAGACATTGTTCTAAAAACCTAGATATTTCACTTATTCAACTCTTTTAACATTTTATACTACACATGAAATATTATAGCAACAAGAAAAAATTATCTATAATTTGAACGTATGTATAACATTGGAAATGTTTTTTCTGATTTATACATATTTTTTAACGATAGCGTTCTATATCGTAAAAGGAAAAAACAAATACGTATCCCAGAGTTTTGACACATTCCGAGTAGTTACGAGCAAAAGGGTAACCTTGACTGAGAGGGGTAAAAGACACGGCCCACAGTGTTTTATAGAATACGGGATGTGAGACAAAAATCGAAAATCTTGCTAAACGCAAACAAAAGATAAAAATAACCTATAAGTTAAAAAAATACAATATATCAATACAAATAATTTAAAGATATATTTATATATACAGGGCATGTACTGTTATAGGTCCAAAATAAGTACATAAAATTATAAATTAGGGAAAAATTCGCCAACATAATATAGAATTAACAAGTAGAAAATCATAGATTTAGGAGAAGGGGGCGTTAGTGAAACACTAAAACATCTAATTCACAAAGTGGATTTATTCTCGCTTTTTCAAGTGATAAACCGTTTTTCACTTTTTTGGCCTGTATAACACTTCCTATCTTAGGCACTTGAAGATACAAAAATTTTAAATTTAAACAAAAAATCTTATGAAATATTGTTTTTTATTTAATAATAATTTATATTATTAATATTAGTATTTACAACCTATAGATAAAAAAAAGATTGCAAGACTGTATTAAATCTTCGAAACATTTACTATTTAAAATTTCTACTAATTTCATTATGAAGTATGAGTGTCTAGAGTCTGGACTCCCTCCTTAACTTTCAATGGATCAGTATATTTTTATGAAAATTTGAGAGCTTTAGTATAGCAACATAAACCAAATTTTAAGCAAGAAGTGACAAATAAAAGTGTAGAATTAACAGTTTGGCACCATTTTGAGAAAACAAAATTAAATTGTAAGGGGATCGAGTGATATCTTATTTGAAAGGTCTTTACGCTCTTATTATATCCTGCCACTTGGCAAATTGCCAAATTGCAATCAAAACCACTTGTTGAAGTTACTAATTATCTTGGAAAATCTAAAGGTAGATACAAAAAGGATTTTGGAGATCTATTTTTAAAAACAAAAAAACGAAGGGTACAAGATATTGTTTCGAAAATGAGAACGGAAGAATTGTCTTTTGTTGCACAAAGATCTGCCGAGGTCTCAATTTCTGCTCCACAACCGGATCTTAAAAAAACATTTTTATCTGGATTTAGTCTTATCTGTTAGAAAATACAATATTTTGAGATCAGTGGTAAATTCCGTTCATAAAAACGGTTTCCCGAGTTTAAGTTTATTGACAGAATATAAAAAACAGCACTTTCTTACAAATATATATGTAAACGATTTATCAGCTGAAGTTGACATTCAAGAATTACTTGAAAAAACGACGTATAGCATTTTAAACTTTTCTTAAAATTTAAAAACTGATGAAGATTTGTAATGACATTAGTTCTTTTAAAATTGGTGGATGAAGAAAAGGGTGACAACCTTTGGATCTATTTACGTCCTTCCTCAACTCTATTCTGTAGGTGTGTCAAATGTACGTTTATAAAAGAAACGGCATAACTGGTTCGTGAGGAGGAACATCAAATGAAAATATAAATAAGTTGGAATCTTATAAAATTTATTTTAATAACAGGGGTCTAGAAATAAAATTTGAAATGCTTTTTACTATGTTAGATGGCAGTGAGGGAAATATTTTATCGGGAAGTAATGCTATCTCAAGGAGTTTCGTATGTGGGGCATCTCCGAAAGAGATGAATTCGGAAGCAGTTATAAACAAAACCTTTCCTACAGAAAATATTTGCTTTGGTAATATGGCCACATAGCAGATCAAAGGTGAAAACAAAAACATCGTTGAAAAAACAAAATATAATACAGTTAGAATTTAAGTCAAAAATGACATTATCAGCGGACAAACCAAAGCCAGGGTTTGGATCAACGAATGACGGGCTAGAAGGTTCTTTAAAAAAATTCAAATGCAATGCTGAAATTACTAATATTGATAAACAGTTAATTATTAATTTTGCCATAATTCTAAGGGTATTGTCCAGGGGCTATACAATAGTAAGGGTATTGTCCAGGGGCTATACAATAGTACATACAGATAAGTTTCGTCATTTATCAAAAGAAAGAAACACGAGAATTTTATATAAATCTTTATAGTTGGTTTTACATGCCCAGTACTATTCACAAAGTGTTGGTACATGGTGCCACGATAATCGAATTTTTTGGTTTGCCTATAAGCTAAGCCTCAGAGGAAGCGCTTGAGGGCAAGCACAAGGAAATTAAAAACTTTGAATCAGACTCGGAAAACATCCAGGGCCAACACTAACACGGATTTAATTAATGTATTATTACATACCGAAATGACGAAATATTTAAGAGTTAAAAATCTCGTTGTTGAATCTTCAGATATATCTTTATCCAGTGATCTTTCAATATTATCAGAAAGTGATGAAGAAAATAACGAATAAGGCTAAATTGGTATATACAGTGCGTGTCTAAAGTCAGGAGAGCCCCTAAACTTTCGACTCATGTGGTTAGAAAGGGAGATCGAGAGATTCCTTATTTGAAAGATCTTTTTACCCTTATTATATTCTGCAAGTTTGAAGTCGCTGCCACTTTCCCAAACAAAATGGAGCCATGGATTTCCAAAATTTTGACATGGCGCCATTTCATTGGTCCTGGATGTTTTCCGAGTCTGAGTCAATCAAAGTTTTTGATTTCCTTGTGCCTGCCCTCAAGTGCTTCCTCTGAGGATTGGCCTATAGGCAAACCAAAAAAATCAATTATCATGGCACCATGTACCAACACTTTGTGAATAGTACTAGGCATGTAAAACCAACTATAAAGATTTATATAAAATTCTCGTGTTTTTTTAAATAAATGACGAAACTTATCTAAATCTATTGTATAGCCACGGGACAATACCCTTAGAATTATGGCAAAATTGATAATTAACTGTTTATTAATAGGAAGTTTAACGGCCCTTCGGACAAATAATTCTGCCTTTGATAAGCTAATTCAGGTATAGGGTCCAAATCTCATGGAACATTATACCGACAAGCCTTTAAGCATTTTTCATCATCTCTACAGGCTCAGTTAACGTCGTCAATTGTTATTATTATTAACATCTTTTTAACCATTATCATTTTTATTTTAATACGAACAGCTGTCCGTATTAAAATAAAAAAATGTTTTCGTTCGCAGCCATTTATGTACCAGTAGGACCAGCGACCGTTTATATATATAGAACATAACCGTTATGGATATGTTAATGGAAAAACATGGTCTGCGCCACACGTATAGGAATGCTGCACAATGCAAGCACCCAAGTCCATAATTTTAGTACCAGTTAGTTCGGATCATGCGATTTTTTACTTACAATCTTTACTTCAACTCTTTTTACGTATTGCATTAACCAATGACGGCTCGTACTCTAAAATTTAGGGTCGGCCGCGGCTCAAGGCCAATCAAAAGCGGTTTTACTGTGAAGTGGTAATGAGGTATTTTACGTGGAAATTACGATTAAAAACTTAATTACGATTAAAAACTTGGCTACGAAACACTATAGCACAAGAGCGACCTGTTCGATTGGGTCTTTTGCATATCCATAGATAGAGTATTGCTGTAAATATAAACAATGTAATTAATAAATTTGCTGCAAACAAAAAAATTGGACGTTATTCTATAACTATTTATTAGGCTGTTTTTTTCACTTATGCCTCAAATATGATAAAAAATATAGATATTTATATTGTTCTCTTACCATTTATAATAAAATATATTTTCTAAATTAACCTCCCTCCCCAGAAAGGTTTTCTAAAATTGTCGTTGAGGCCAATGTGGTGTTAATTAGAGCCGCGTCCAAATATGGTCAACGCGTCCAAATTATCAACCTATATATAGCAGATCTAGGCTAGAGTATACATTTAATAAAAATTGAATAAAAGAAAAAAAATGTTAGTAAAGCGCTCTAGTCAGTCAAGTTAATTTTTTGATATTTTAATGTATCTTGCCTCAAGAGGAAAATAAAATAGCAAAGTAAAAGCTACATACACAACCAAAAAAGCATATTGTCCAGAAAAAATCACGTTGCGGCCGGCCGATTTCTAAAACGAACTGCAAATGATATTTTAAAATATCCACTTGCACTTATTTCGTCACCACATTTAAACATGTAACATGAAGTAAAACTTGCTAAAATAATATATTAACCGTCATTAGTCATAACTAAAGCAAAGAACTAACTAAAATTAATTTGAAAATAAGTAGCCTTATTTTATAATAATTACAATTAATACCTGTAAAATGGTAATATTCAATTGGGAAAAATTCCACAGATACGGCCACATCGAGACGGGCCGGTGGTAGTGCGTATTTTCCCCTAAACCACACCGGCCCAAACAGTTAGTGGACCAAAACTTCACTGGCCCAAACCGTCGAAATCCCGACAGATTGGAATGTGTGGAATGCGCCGCTAGCCCGACACTTTAAATACCGAATTGGCGAGCTACGCTACTGGCTAAAAATTCTTTAAATAGGCCTGCTGTGTTGTCAAGTTTTATTGATAAAAATAAATATATTTGTTGTTAACCTTATATTGACTGTTTTTTTTTTTTGGTTTATTATAAAGCATTTGTTTATCACAGGATAATATCTAATTAATGGAATAATGGAGATTGAATATTGAAAAAAAAAAAATTATTGTTGGAAAGCCCAGGAAGAGGTTATTGCATGTTTGCATTGAGATGATTTTAAACCTTCTACCCTTGTCTATACATAAACAAGGCTTCTACATATAAAGTGAGTATGTTTATTTTAGAATAGTGTGAATATGGTATAAAGTTGCAACCATTTCAGTTTTTAGACTCTTACACTCAGATAATCTTATTTGTTAGTATATAGGATTGAGTCCCCATCTGTTATTAATGTGGATATTGTTCCCTACCTAAAAATAAAACAAAGTTGTCTACTAAAGACTATATAAAAATCCACAAAAGCCTTGATGCTTGAACATGTATCTTTTAACTAATATGTTTTATGAGCTTTTTGAGACACATAATTTCAACTTTTTTTTTTTAAGTTTTTTAATTTTGTATCCTGATCCCAAGCAAATACCTATCTAAAAATCAGTTTTTATCAGACACATATTGATTAGTATTTTATAAGATTGTTAATGATTTTCCCTAAGCTTGTTATTCGTGCAGGTACTTTATTAATTATAATTTGTTTTAGGACCAAGTCTTCTTGATGTTTGATATAGGTATCGTAGATAAGGCTTAGGAAGTTAGTTCTGCTCATATGTGCATTGCAGATAGTAGTGACGTGTATATTATAGTAGTACTTACAATTACTGTTGCTGAGAAAGTGTGTAGTTTAAGAACTAAAAAAGATGCACCATATGATAAATGTAGGGTCAACTTTATTATTAATTTTATCTTTAATAATTTTTTTTGTTACTGTAAAGTGTATCACATATTTTGTATATTGATTAAAGATATATAGCTAAAGTGGATTAGAAATTTGAAGATTTTTTCCCCATATTTTAAAAATATTAACTGTGGCCTATTTATATATTTTCTTCAGTTGGTATACACAATTGAGTAATAAGTTAATTTAGTAAGTATGCAAGATATTGCACATCTCACCTTTAATTTTTTTAAAATCTAAGTATGGCTTAAGAAAAAGTTAGGTAGATGATATAATTATAAAGAACAAAAGTCTTTCGAAGATACCTTCAATTAATTTCATGCTTTCAGGTTCTTAAGTTTATTAACTGGTATAAAGTAGTTTAGATCTTGTAAATTATCTTATCAATTAACTTATTAAAATATAAACTTTTATAGCCTAATCTTATAAAATTTCCTAAAAATATTAGATCTTATCGTTGATTTTACCATATGTTGGGAACTTGCTGTCAAACTTATAAGACTGCGTATTGTTGAAAAAATTATGGTATAGTCTTTATTCAAGTAAATGTTAATTTTAAATAAATAGTTCCAAACCAGTAAAAAAGGTATCCTACAATAGCTTTATACATAGATTCTGTCATATCACAATTAAATCAGCTGTACATTAAGGTATCATATTATAAGATTAATAATACTTAAGGTTGAGACAGTGTTTCAAGAAGGATAGACATTGACTGAAAGCATTATCCCATATAATACCTGTAGTGCCTTGTTTAATGTCCGACTAAGAAAAATATTTTTTAATTGACAAAAATCTGGTTTAAACATTATATGTTAAATATTATTTAACTGACTTTGACATAATGTCATTATTTGTCAAAATAAACTAATAATAAATGGTGCCAAGAATATATAACCAAATCCCATTGGAATTTAAGAGCAAATCATATTATATAATTAAACAAAAATCTTGAATACTTCAAAATGAAGTAAGCATTTCATGATTGCATACGAATTTTGATTGATCATAAATTAAACGTTCATTTAACTTTTTGTAAAAAAAATTGGTAAATGTAGAAGTTGTAGATTTTTAATCCATTATTTTCTATCTATACTGGGTGTTTTTTCGGAAAAGCATGACAATTTTTTTTTGTTTTGATGGTACACCCTGTATATGTCCATCAAATGGGTCTCTTCTTGCTAATTATAATTATACTAGGTTTGAAACATTTATCGTGAAACACAACTGAGAAAATTGACAATATACCTATTATAAGAGATGTTAGAGAAAACATAACACCGATATGAATAACTTGCCTCTTATGGCATGGTTTTTCTCCATTGGCTTTAAAGGTAAAGGTATCAAATCTAACATATTTAAGATTAGCAAAAAGATGCCTATTTAATGGGCATATAACAGACAGGGTGTCCCATAAAAAAATTGAGGGTTCTATTTATAATCAATATTCCCGTACATTATTAGATGATAATTGATCATTGTAGATGATAAAAATACTATTTATTTGCCTGTCATTGTTAATATATTTTATTGTTATAGTTTAAAATTTCACAATGTTTGTATTTATTTAATATATTATTATACAAAAAAAGCATAATTTTACAAAAGAAAATACACTTAATACTCACAAACAGAACAAAACATAGAACAATAGTTAAGTAATGAATCTTAAAATATAATACAGTCAGGTAATAAAACTCAGATACTAAAAGAAGTAAAATGTAAGTTTAACCCAAAAAGAAAAAATTAAGTGCTAAAATAAATATAATATATAATAGCTAGGAATAAGTTTTGTAATTTTTTAAATAAAACATATAATTTTACTGATTAATTTGTTTGTTGTGTCCAGATGCATACTATACAATTACCTATATATATATATATATATATATATATATATATATATATATATATATATATATATATATATATATATATATATATATATATATATATATATATATATATATGTATATATATACCTGGCCTACCTACTATATATATATGGACATCCAAAATAAATATAGCTACCACAATCACCAGATGCATACTAATCATACAATTACCTTCCTACCTACTACCTACCTAAACTTGGTAAAGCTTATGGACATCCAAAATAAATAAGTAGCTAACCACAATCACCATATTAATATTGCATAAAATGTGCCATCTCTACACATTTATAGAAAACCAGCTATATTCACTGTTAAAATTTAAAATGATCAGTAAAATTGAACTTTGTGACATTAACTCAAATCATGATATTAACAGGCATATTTTTTTCCTGATAGTATGGTGAATGTAAGATATTTTGTCTTGGGCGCAATTGGTCAAATCAGGAGTACTCGATGTACCTACATAAAAAAAATAATAGGATTGAATTGATAACCTCCTTTTGGAAGTCGAGTAAAAATTACCTGCACAGATTAATTCAAATAAAAAAAATATAAGGTTCGATATTTTTGTTAAGGTGATAAAATGCCAATTTGTCTGGGCAGGTGAACCACTGATTTATTAAATACAATAAAATCCAATTTTCTTATTAAAATTATTTAAAAACAATTTCAAACAAATAACTTGGTTGGTGTGACAACATTCTTCAGGGCCTAGCTCGGATATAGTGAACAGAGCCTATAATTATGTTTTGCTCTTTCAATTTCTCCAAATGCAACAGACCAAAATTATTAATTTTACAAAAACAGTTTTGAAGCCAGGTATAATTTTGTGAGTTTTTTAACCTTACAATAAAAAAATACTGATATTCAATTTCCAATGATCATTTTTGAAGCTTAGTTTGCATTGGTTTTGATTAAAATTCTACAAATCATATCACTTGTTAACAATATGAATAATTTAAGTCTGTGATTACAAATAATTTCATAAGAAATTAATTACAGCTACCCTTACTTTTGACTAAATATGCTAGGTGGATTTTGAAGCTACGTTTAAGGTGTGAACGAACTATTTTTAACAAATTGAAGAAGTTATCAAAATAACTGGCTTCTTAAAGCTAAAGAAGCAAGCTTTCAAATTCTGAAAATATTAACAAGATAGATTGCCTTCTTTTTAAAATACAGACAACTGTGTTTTTGTTATGATAACTTTAATTAAGTTTATATATTGAGAGTTTTTATGAATTTTTCCAGTCCAGTCTGGAGTTAGCCTAACCCTGGATGTAACAATAATAGCTATATTTTAAAAAATGATACTTTAAATCATTTTGTGTATTTAATCACAAATATTTGTAAAAGTTATATATCTTTGTTACTGGACATTGTGGATAGCTATATGATGTGGAGAATCCGTGTTGAATGATTTCAAAATGTATCTACTTAATTATGTTAAAGTAGGAGGAGAAGCTATGAGTCAGCCTAAAGAAATCAAAATTGGAGTACCATAAGGTACAGTGCTGCGTCTTGTGCTTTTTAACATGTATATCAACACTCTTTGTAATCTTGGCACGAGGGGGTAAAGTGGTTGCCTATGGTGATGACTCCACTTTGATTTTCCCCAGTAATACATGGGAAGAATTGCAGTATTTATTAATTGAGGATATGAATAAGGTTAAATAGTTTTTGGATAACTGACCCTTAATGTAAAGAAAACTAACTTATTCAATTGCATAAATTAATCATCCAAATTTTAATTAAATTAACATAGATTCTTTGAGTGTACTGTTGGTAAATAAAGCAATAAAAAATAATAAAAGTTTAAAGAAATAAAAAGTTTTAAGAAGTAAGTCTATTCATTGTAGGTCAGACACATTGTAATGGCATACAATACCTACTTGACAAAATGGTGAATGTCAAGATATAGTTTATTTTCAGAATAAATCTAAACCTAAGATTATATTAAACATTAACTTTATTTAAAACACATTACAGTAAATATTTTCTTCGTATGATGTAATCAGTCTTCTCAACTCACAAAGGGATTGTTTTCACTTGCCTCGCCCCTGGCAATAACTGAATTGGTGTAGTTGGTAAGAAGGCCAGATTTTAATCAATGACATACATACTAACTTTCTAGAGCTTACATCTTGTTGGTGATCTTATTACATAGTGGTCGTCCCTAGGCATACTAAAAATAAAGAATTTTCTTAATTACTTTCAAAAAAATTAATACTCTTATTAAAAAAAAAAAAAAGAAATGAATGAAATAGATATTGCACTACTTAGAAAAATAACCAGGTCCTGGTGAACTTATGCTATTTGAATTTTAAAAAGAAAACAAAAAAAACTACATATTATATTTAAATAATGAGCCCATATAACTTCAAAAAAATTGATCATACTAAATGCTTATTTGTGGAAGTATTATTCTAGTTTTATCTTAGGCATGTTATAAATATATTTGATTTAATCAGAAGTTGTACCATCTATACATTTTTACATTCCGATAAAACTAAATTCTATGAATGTCAGTTTTTAAATGTTTGAAATCGGACAAAAAATGGCGGATCTATTTAGCTGGCCATGTCACAAATATTAATGCAAATTTTAACAGACTTCAAAAAAGGAGGTTATCAATTTGACCCTCTGAATTTTTTGTATGTATGTACATATATTACTCTGCGATGGTTTCAACAATTTTGATGAAATTTTCAAGGAATATTCGGGATATTGCCCGAGTGGTCCCACAGCCAGCATATTGTAAAAAGGTTAAATATGGCGGAATGACGCTATATTAAATATTTATTCGACGCAATAAAAGCGTACACCATTTTATTAGGAATTTACATAGATATATATGGTTATTTGTTAAATATAACTTAAAATAAAACTCATATAAATTGAACTAAAAAGGATGAAATAAAAAACTGTATAAAAAATAAAACTTCAAAAAATGCACCTAAAAATGGAAAATAATATTTTATTCCATCTGGAAAATTTTAGTCTGTGAAGTCAGCACCAAATTAATACAGATAGTAAAACATTATACTCTTGGTATTAGACATCAAAACACTCATTACATAAATATAGTTTTGTGATTAGGTAATTAAGAATAAGTTTGGTTTCGATTTCACAGACACAAGGTATGGGATTCACTTCTGGGGCGTTTCTTCACAATATCTACTGCAGAAAGCTTTGTTCTCCAAACATAAATTTTTATAAAAAATAAAAAAACTTCAAAAAAAAAAACAAAACTAAGAAGTAAAAAATAATATTTTATTCCACATTGAAAATTTGACTTTATGAAGTCGTCTTCAAACTTATTCTTAATAACTTAATCACAGACATTTATATAATGGGTACCTACATATATGGGAATAAAATATATTATTATCTATTAATTTTTACATTCCGATAAAACTTTAAATTCTATGAATATCAGTTTTTAAATGTTTGAAATCGGACAAAAAATGGCGGATCTGCAGGCATTTTCTTTATTTTGTTTAGATGGCCATGTCACAAATATTAATACAATTTTTAAAAGACTAAAGAAGGAGGTTATCAATTTGACCCTATGTATTTTTTTTATGTATGTATATCGATTACTCTGCGGTGGTTTCAACAATTTGGATGAAATTTTCAGGATATTCCCGAAGTGGTCTCCCAGCATGTTTATTGTAAAAAAGTTAAAGAATAGCAGAATGACGCTAGATTAAATATTTTATTTGACGCAAAGCGTTCACCATTTTATCAGGAAATAACATTTTTGGCTTTAACTTTACAAACTAAAATTTTAAAGAGGAAATAAAATATTATTTTTCTTCTAAGCACTTTATTTAGCTACCTATTTAACAAATGTTTCTTTGTAAGAAGAAAATATTTTGAAAAGGAGAAATGCCTCATTTCTATTAAAATATCTAATTATTTTGACATATGAATTACCTCAGCAGTTCTGTATTTATTCTCAGATGGATCATAGAACCATTCCTCACTGCTATGTCTGTCTACTCATAATTTTATATGCAAAGCTGATTTTCATTTTTTATTGTTGTCTAAGATTCATACCCCGATTTGCCAAAATGGAGTCCACTGTGGATGATACATCCATGAATTTACATGGTTTTCCTAAAAATGCAAACACAACTATATGTCATAATCATTTTATCAACCAAATACAAATGTTTTTGTTGAGCTTTTTCTTTCAACTAACATTTAGTGTGCACTATACCTTAAAAACCCAATATATTGTAGAAAATCCGAAGGAGGAACATTTAAGAAAAAAATGTATACCTACACAAAAAAAGAATCTAGGTGACTTACCAATATGAAATTTGTACATTACAATATACTTTCTGATTATTCTGATGTCCTAATATTGATAGTCCTTTTAAATTGCCGAATCTAACTTTCTAGTACTCCCTTTCTTGAAATCGCATTTGAATGGGCGAAAAGCTGAGAATTCAGGACGTATCCGGAACACAGTAAAAGCTTGCATTCTTGCATATTATTTCTGCATGTTTCACAACCGAACCAACTAACAATTTACATCATGTTAGTAAAATTTATTTTATTGTATCCTAACACTGATACGACGCAGTAAAATTAATACGTAGCTATTTGCTATTTTTATAAACAAAATTCTTTGAGAACGATTTAAAACTTATTATTTAGGAATATTAATAACATGTTATCAACCATAAATAAAAAAACACCATATTATTTTACTAATATTTTCGGAAATATGTACTTCATCTGAACAATAACGCACTTTGGCAACAGTGACAGAAGTTTCTTACGTCATTGGCGTACATATTTATGTATTTCGACGTTTAAGACCAAGGACAAATTCCATGCATTCCAATGTGTCGGGATTTCGACTGTTAGCGCCAGTGACGGTTATGTGTAATGTAGGTTCGGGCAAATGTCTTTTAGGGGTATTAACTGTTTGGGCCAATGAAGTTTAGGGCCAAATACATCGAACCGGGCCGGTGTTGAGTGATATAAGCATGAGATATATGCGAACGTACTACGTACTACGTACCACCGGAACTAGTGGATGAAGTATTGCATGTGAGATGAACAAGAGTCTGGGGAACAGATTTGTGAGAGCTCCGAAAAAGGTCGATCATACTTTTGTAGTCAGGGTGCCAGTGCTATGTTTATTAATAATTTTAACAAGTAACGTAATAAAAAAAATAATAAAAATACAAAATGAAAGGACACAAATTTAAAAGTAGTAGTATAATATGTATTTATAAATAATTTGAACAATTATAACGGGTGAGGATTTTAAAGTGTTACAAGGCGATATCGGAAAAATGTTTTGGAATTTTTGTATAAAAATTTGATAAGTTAAGAGTGAGGCAGAGACACAGAATTTCACTTCGTTCATTAATAACTAGATGCAACATCATCCCCGAATTCGGGTAAAGTGTGTGTCTGCAAAGTAAGAATTTGATGCGATATTTTTACTTACTGATCAAAAGAGCGTTTTGGATAATCCATTTATTCGTATTACTCCAAAATACAACACACGAATAGTCACTGTATCAAACAGGGCCTCTAAAAACTTCACAAATAAGTGAAACAATAGGAAACACATGTAAATGTAAATAAAAATACAAAAAAATAACGGCGATCGACGAAGAAAAGGAACAGGTAAATACTGCACTTTTACACTCATTGATGATGTTGCAAAACCTCTTCAGCCATAATTAGCGAATATTATAAACATAATGGAATAAACCCGATTGGTAGGCGATCCAGGCACGATCTCCGGGTAAAAATATTATTGAAAACGTTAGGAGTAGGCTAAAATGCACATTTAAAACAATTTAAAATCAACCACAAATCATCCCAGATCTAATACGTGCAGAGAAAATAAAAAAATATTCCACATAAATTTATTATCTCTAGTATGTCTGGTCGCTACCAGAAATTGTTGATAGTTCGGGGTGAACATATTAGCTTTTATTTTTCCTAGCTTGTACATTTGTAACCATCGTTTTATAAATTATTTTGAAGTTTTTTACTGTTTCAATTTTCGCATGATAATATGTTTTTCTTTTTGATATTTCCTGTATACATCGAGGTATACATCCTGTAAATGTTTGCCCCATGACCCCTTCTAGTAATAGCCTTTATAAATAAATAATTATAACGTTTGCTTCCAGAGTCAGTTTTTATTTTAACGAATATTTTTTACACAACCTGTATAAACACTCTAAAAATTTTAAGCTACAAAAATATGCTTTTTTCTTTTCTTTGTTTAAAAAACATACTTTTTTGAATTTAACTCTATCTACCTCAAAGTATGAACTAACTGAAAACTAAAAAAAATCGTACCCTTTATATTAAGTTAACGGCAACTGAACTTCATTAACGTCTATAGTAACTTAGAAAACACGACCATATTTCTCAAAATAGAGTATATTTGTCGTACATATTGTAATAGTTACAATACAGAGTTCATGGACCTGAAAAAGAGAACTTTAGTCTTCAAAAGAATACATATCTTGTCACCCTAGCTAGACTATAATTTCCTCAACAAGCTCCGCAGTTGTTTTTTGTTTAACTTCCCTAAATTTTAGAAATTATAAAATAGGTTATTAGAAAATTAAATTATAATTTGAACCACCCCCTTAATACGTAACAAAAGGATTGCTTCTATATTTTCTTTTTTTTTTAAATGAAATCATGATTATCGTACATAGTTTCGGTTTTTAAGTCACCTCCATGGTATAAACTATGCGTTCAATTATTGTACAATGAAAAAATTATTGTGCGATCAAACCTTTCCACCGGTTGAGCTTGTTTCTCATAGAAATAATGTTAATTGTACCTAAGTGTTTGTAATGGAAAACTGCAAGCGTTTTAGGCATAATGATTATGCACCTCTGAATGGTTAATCACTTCCACCAAAACTAGTTTATAAAAGCAAATCTAATTTAGTTTAGTACTTAACAGTGTTCTGTGATCTAAGATCTAATTGACAAAAGATTTAAAATTTTAAACGCTAAAATATAAGTATTCTCTGTACTCTACACAGTCGAACAACACAAGAGCGTTACATGCGTTGTCTCTTACAAATCTGTTCCCCAGACTCTTGTGTGAGATGATGGAATCGGCTGGCCGAACCACAGTCTGTAATAAATATATTAGAATATCTGTGGACGGTGGCCCGCAGTCTGCTGTTAATGCATTATGTTCAGTTTTGAATGTTATTTCATATTTAATTTCTTAATTTCTATTACTATCGAAACAACGTGGCAATCGCGCAAAAGTAGAGCAGCCACTTTAATATAAAAAAACGTACAAGCAATAGTCAACGAGACTCTACGAAGCATATATGTTAGCAGCGTAAAAAAGGTTGGCTTCGTTTAGGTTAGGTGAATCTTTTTGGCGGGTTCGTCAGATGTAATTAGTTTAGTATTTTCACCATTAAACTATGAATATACAGTTCTTAACGTGGTTTTTGTTATGTAAGTTCCTATACACGAAGGTGATGTAGGATGGTCCTTCCCTATAATAATATAAGTATGAAGAAACGAATAAATCACGAAATCGACAACACATTATTTGTATGTTAGTTAAGCAGTTATAATAGAGATACCTACTTATTTGCTATGTGCCCAGGAAATAATAAACTACATTTTGGTTTTGTACATTTTTAGAATGTTTGCAAAACTATTTTTGAAAAATATTTACTTTTTCAAAAAGCGAATTTTCCCAGTATATTTTCTGGTACGGCCCGGCCGACTCTGCCGCCCCTGACGAGCCGTTACTGGCTTTAACATATGTTAATTAAATGAGGTCGAAAGTAAGTGTGTACACAAATATAAACCACCTTTTTTAAAATTTTTTTGAAATTCGTGTTTTTAATCTTCTGGTAAAAACGCGATTTTAGTGGGACCTACAATAAGCCGGCTATGGCGCCAGATAGGGGCATTTTTTCGAAACCCCGTTCGTTAAAGTGCGAAAAAGAAGGGAAAAAAATGAAGTAACTTTAAATGGATTTTACGTAGTTGAAACCCTGACCACTTTGAATGGAGAATATAAAGGAGCTTCAAAATCAGCATAGGATGCGTATACCTCACATGCCGGAACAGTGGTCGAAATAAAAAACTGTTTTTGCCTTTTTTTTACGCATTTCAATTTTTTTTTTGAAAAGGTTAATAAGAGGCGGGAACAGTTAATGGGGGTCCAAAGTTGCCCTGAGAGATTGAAGAACCACGTTGCCAACATAATTCTCCGGTTTATACACGGTGAGCAATTTAGAAATAAATTTGCAATTTTTTTTTTTTCGTATATTGCCCTAGTGTTTTACGTTTGGTAACTGTAGCAGTAGAAAGGTTAATCCTAAACTAATCAAGTAAATACGCAAACGAAACTTAAATCGATGAATAATTTTAACAGAGAACGAAAGCTTTCACGGCTGTGGTCAATTCAGAAATAATGGTTGTTGGGATTAGACCGTGCCAAAATGAAATCACTTTTCGACGTTTGGCCTTCGATTGCACGAGGCATCTTCAGGGATCTTCACTTCATGAGATCGGAACACTGAATGAGCTGGGAGAGACCCAGACCAACTATTTATATTCGACCTGTGTTTACCCAAGCGTGACTCGGTGAAACGATCGGTTTCCACGTATGATATAGACTGAAGCCAGTATCTCTACTAAAATGGTTAGGATGCTTATAAATTTCAATGAATTCTCTAATTTTACGTTTATAGAAGCCCGAAACCAACGCAAGAACTTTGGTTTCTTTTACATTTATGTCATGTCCAGTAGAATATCGGTGTTCAGATACAGCAGATTGTACAGTTTGTTTCTTTCTGATACATCGTTCATGTTCCTTAAGCTTAGTCGATATGGATCGTCCATTTTCTCCAATAGAGACATCACCAGAAGAACAAGGAATTGCAGATACTCCTTCCGTTTGAAAAAGAATAATGTCATTTGGCGATCGCAAACATTGTCCAATTTTTTTGTGTATGTTGAAGATTGTACGTATGTTGGACCGGCGAAGTAACCCTGCAATCTTGTTTGTAGTTGCGTGTATAGATGGAAGAACTACATTTCCTATAGAAAATTCCTTATTGGTATCATTTCGTGGAGTAGGATTGTTATATTTTCTAATCGATCGTCTAATATCATCAGTGCCATATCCATTCCCTCTTAAAGCTTGAGCCAGTTTCTCTGTTCTCCACCAGAAAAAGCACACGCAATAAGCTATGAAATAGCGAAGATCATCAAAAATTCTAACCCGCCTAAATCGAATCTATCAGCTGCGGAAAGAACGGCGATAAAAACATTAAACAACAAACTACTTTTGTACGACAACATCTACAGCGTGATCCAAGCAGACCCGACCAACAAAATTGAAAGACGGATAACCAACCTTATAAACGTATCCAACCTACCAGCAGAGGAGAGGAAGATGTTAAGGCCAAGCAGATCAAGGATCCCGCAGTTCTACAGACCACCTAAAATACACAAGGTTAATGTACCACTCCGACCTATCGTCTACAAAATTGGTAAATATTTTTTAAATATTCTTAATAAATTTACAGGAAAAAGTCATATATTAGAAACTCATTTGCATTTTGTAGAGAAACTTAAATCAATCTAATTAGATCCCAAAGATATCTTAGTCAGTTTCGATGTAGAATCGCTGTATAGGAATGTGCCTATAAATGATTCAATTTCCATAATATCAGACGTATTTCACTATATTAGTATTGACAACTCACTTTTAGATCTAATTGAAGCATGTCTTGCATCAACGTATTTTGTCTTTCAAGGAACTTTCTACGAGCAAATCTCAGGAGCAGCCATGGGATATCCGCTGTCACCAGTGGTAACCAATATCTTCATGCAAGCTTTTGAGGAGGAAACCTTAGAGTCGTCTCCACTAAAACCAAAATCATGGAAAGGCACGATTCTCTTTCTAGATGTTCTTGTACAAAGAAAAGGGGATGGTACCTTAGGACACTCTGTATATAGAAAACCAACGCATACGAACAGGTACTTAAATGCAAATTCCCATTATGATCCAGCACAAAAGCAAGATGGAATGCATATTGCACTGATAATATTAGACGATCAATTAGAAAATATAATAATCCTACTCCACAAAATGATACCAATAAGAAATTACCGAGAAGAAATGTAGTTCTTCCATTTATACACGGAAACACAAACAAGATTGCAAGGTGACTGCGCCGGTCCAACATACGTACAATCTTCAACACATACAAGAAAATTTGACAATGTTGGCGATCGCCAAAGGACATTATTCCTTTTCAAATAGAAGGAGTATACGCAATTCCTTGTTCCTGTGGTGATGTCTATATTGGAGAAACAGGACGATCCATATCGACTAGGTTTAAGGAACATGAACGATGTATCACAAAGACACATATTGTACAATCTGATGTAGCTGAACACCTACATTCTACTGGACATGTCATAAATGTAAAAGAAACCAAAGTTCTTGCATTGGTTTCGAGATTCTATAAACGCAAAATTAGAGAATCCATTGAAATGTATAAGCATCCTAACACTTTTAATAGAATTCAAAGAAAAGAATAAACTAGTCTCGGTCTCAGTCAGATACATAAAATTTTTTACTTTAAAATTTATTTTGTGACACATGTTTCGACCTTACGGTCATCATCAGACCTAAAATATCCAAAAAAACCTTAATTATATTTACAAAAAGGATAAAAAAGTATATATTACGTTATAATTACAAGGCCACTACAAATTAAAACATAAAACAACTAGGTATACAGTACACATATTAGACGAACACTAAGGCGCAAATATTAAAATGTATAGGTCTACTGCCTACACTTATGTCGAACCAGAAAACTTCTATACACACAACGAATCTAAATGTAAACATTTTAAAAAAATCAAATAATAGTATAATTTATAATAACTTATTGCTTACATTGAGAATCGAACTCGTGCCTCTCATTTGATAATCCGATATCATATATATAATCAATTCTCTTAGAGAAATATGACGATTTTTTTGAATTTTAATAGAGATACGGGCTTCAGTCTACATCATACGTGGCAACCGATCGTTACACCGAGTCACGCTTTGGTAAACACGGGCCGACTATCTATCCTCTCTAATCCCAGGAACCATGATTTCTCGATAAGTAATTTTTTTAAGCGTACGCAGTCGAACTCCGCAGATCGAGTCAGAAATAGTCGTTAGAAAAAGACCGTGAAGCGCTCCGAGCGATGCGTTATGAATAACAATCGGCTTTGAGCGCTCGCATTGTATATTCGCGTAAGATCGAGACTTTTGTGCTCAGAAAAGAAGAAAGAATTTGAGAAAGTGAGCTTATCGCGACGTACTGTTGTTTCAGGTATAGATATGATGGCTAGTGATATCTCAAAAAAACATTGACTGATAGATTGGCTGGTTTTCAAGCATTTTCGATTGCTTTGGACGAGAGTACCGATTTATCTGACATAGCCCAGTTAGCTATTTTTATACGAGGTGTTGGTGAAGAATTTGTAGTGACAGAGGAATTACTGACTTTACGGCCACTACAAGATATGTTTGCCGAGATACAAAGTACGTTTAAGCAAAAAGTCCTTGGTATACCAAAGCGTTAAAAATTTCGGGAAAAAATATGCGTTCATTGCCTTACATAAGTAAATTTGCTTATGATAATTCCACTTTTAGAAACTACTATAACAACTACCGTAGAATTTATCGAAATGCCATCAAAATATCATAAAAAAACTTACTTTCAAAAAAGAATAAACAATTCAAGTAATAAATCGAAGGAATCTTCGAAGATTCTCAATGACTTACGAGGAAAAAATAAACATGTTCCTGTTTTGAGCAGTCCGTCTGCTGATGGTCTTAACACATTTTATTGTAGTGTTGCTGGTCAATAGCAAAAAATTTACAGTCACCTAATAATTTTAGAGAGTACTTGGATCATGTGTCAGTATCTGAAACATTCTTTTTTGCTTTAGTTACTGCAACAGAGATTAAAACAATTTTTGCACAAATTAAGAGCAGAAGGTTGGGACAGGGTGTCCTTGCAGATTTTCAATGCTTCACCGGAGATGGTTCTTGAGACATTGTTCGGGGAAATAAATGCTTCGTTTGTTAAGGCTCTGTTGCCTACACTGGCAAATATAGTGGAAAAACTAGTTAATGTAAGGATTGTATCTCGCTTAAATAAACACAAAATTCTGGGCCTCCAACGGTTAGTATTCAAACATCAAAAAACACGTGCGATGCCATTTTTGGGTTTCTTGAACAGATGTACATCTGCTAAAACTCTGGGGACGTTGCGGCTGCGGTGTTTTGTGATTTGTCAAAAGCATTCAATCATGAAATACTGCTGCGGAAACTGGCGAGGTATGGATTCAGAGGAAATTCCCTGAAATGGTTTCGCTCTTATTTGGCGGAGCGGACTCAGAGAGTCGCCTTTAAAAATACCAATTGAACTGAATGTCGTTCAGATTGGGGAGTTTCGTAGGGAACTGTTCTCGATCCATTACTATTGCTGATTTAGGTGAATGATCTTCCCCATCTTGATATATCGGGAAGATTCACTGTCTTTGCAGATGATACCACCATCCTTTGGCACGGGACGAATCTTGAAAGACAAAAGAGGGTTATAAACAAAGATTTGTGTAAAATAAAACAGTGGTGTGATGCAATTTTTTTGTCATTCAGTGTTTTAAAAAATAATCTTTTTAATTTTAAATGTCACATAGATAGTATCCGCCTACAGGACGAGTCTATTGCAATGCCATCTTCTGTTAAGTTTCTGGGGTTATCAATAGATGAATCTTTGAAACTTGAGACTCATATTGGTAACTTATGTAATAAAATTGCTACTAGTTGCTACGCACTCCGAGTTAACTCTATAAATTTATATACATCTATAGCTCCAAATTCATATTTTGCATTGATTAAGTCTCATCTTAGCGCTGGCGTTTGCTTTTGGGGCTCATGTTCGAACTGTTTATTTAACTCTGTCTTTATGTTGCAGAAATGAGCAATTCGATATGTGTGTGGTGCTAGAGTTCTTGACTCCTGCCGATCCTTGTTCGTAAAACATGGAATCTTGTTGTATATATATTTTAGAGACTTTGTGTTTAGTTCATAAAAGTATAAAGATGAATTGTTGGAGGTAGGTCATTATAATGTGCGCTTCTCGTGTCTGCTAAATTTACCTATTTCAAGGTTAGAACTAGTAAAATGTTCTTTTGTCTTTGGTAGCCAAAAAATGTTTAATCATCTGCCTCTTAGATTAAGAATGCTCCATTAAGAGAGAGCATTTAGAAGAGAAATTAAAACATTTTTAATAAAAAAAAAGCATGGTACAGATTGAATGAATATTTTAGCGATAGATTAGGAAATGATTTCCCCTTTTTTGTTTTAGCCTATGTCAGCCTAGTCTGTAGTTTTTGTTTTGCTTGTATTCTGTGTACTTTTAAACATTTTGACCTCTTTTCAGTAATTTATTTTTTATTATATATTTTTTTTGCTTTTTAAGTTGAAGAACATTACTAACAATAACATATAAAAATAAATACTGATAATTTAAATAGTTTTAAATCATTGGTAGTTTATTATTATTATTTGTTTGTTTGTACTGTTGTTAAAGTTTAAGCTTGACTTTGTTAATAATAACACAAAGTGACAATAAAGCTATTTAAAAAAAATGGTTTGCAGTGGTGTAAATTAGTTGAAGAGTGCACAGATGGTGCGCCTTCAATCGTCGATTTACGAAAGGGTTTTATCGGAATTCTGAAGGAAAGGGCAATTGCTATGAATGTGCAAGAATGTGATTTAATAATTCCGCATTGCATTATTCACCAAGAAAACTTGTGCTCTAAGTCCATTCGACTGAAAAACGTTATGAATGTGATAGTAAGTACCATCAATTTTATTAGATCCCGCAGTCTTAACCATCGCCAGTTTAAAGCATTTTTGGATTAACTCTCTTCAGAACACGATGGGTGACATACTATTGCGAAGGAAGGTGACTAAGCAAATGTAAAATGCTGAAAAGATTTTTACCTTAGAAAAGAAATAGCTGATTTTGTCGTGAAATCGTATCTATTTAATATAAAAAGCATTATGAAAAGTTTAAAGACCAGAAAGTTCGATATAAAAACTATTAATCTCTTTTTTAAAAAGCAGAAAACGAAATAACTTTTAAAAAATATTCATAGCTAAATTTAAGGCCCTAAGCCAATGTTGTCCACACATATCTTACTTAAAACTATTCTGAAAAACATAGTGAGAGATAGTGGAAAATAGGCCTGCTCGGCCGGAGCATAAAAATTCACTTGACGCAAATATAACCATTTAAAATACAAGTAAATAAAGACTTAAAGAACAGCCAAAGCTTTTAGCATAAGATTATACCATTTTGTTGTTAACCTAAAAGTTTTAACTAGATATCATAAATCCTTAAGGCAAATAAAGAAGAGGCAAGTTAAATCGAATTTTTTCAAAACAATGCAATAATAAATGGATAAAATATGAGTTCATTGTTTGTATTCAGGTGCGAGAATAACAGAGGATACTGAAAAACCTTACTTGCATTTACAGCTCATATACAAGGCGATATGAGAGCTTCAAGTTAGGGGTATCTCAAAAATGAGAGTTGTTTGAAGAGATATTTTCAAAATTAATTTAGAAAAGCTCAAAATAGGCTTATTTTAACCTAACCCTAAAACCCTGCATAAAACCTAAACTAAGAGAGATAATAAGTTCAAAACTAAACATAAACGTATAAGTTGTCATAAGCTTCATTTTGAATTCTAGCACGACCTTTTTGGTCAACTTTTAATTTTTAAGGGAAATTTTTGGGAAAAAATTAACTTTCTATTTCTGTCTCTAAATTTATTAAGAAAAAATGCACTTTTTCACTATATCTTTCGAAGTAGATGGGTTTCTGATTTTTAAAAAATTTTTTGTTTTTATTTTCACCGCGGGAATTTTCGATCGAAAAGAACAGCTGATTGGTCAGAACTTTTACAAATTTTAACCTAGTGCGCTCATACTGGTATTAAAAGATAGGGAAATCATTTCATTTATCAAGAATACATTTTTTTCAAAGTCCGAACGAAAAGGATGATTTTAATCGATTTTCATTTTTAAGGCCACGGCGACGATGCCCACATAAAGAATCGCCGGGCTACATAAACCTGTTGATTTTTAATCGAATTTAGATATGACCAACATTCCCAGAATGCTAAAAGTGCAACTTCGCTCTGATTGGTCCAAACGTGCATTTCGGGCGTTTTGAGTTCAAGTCATTCATATAGCACCGAAGCCATCGATAAGAAATTTTTCCTTCAACGGAGGATGCACGCCGGAGCTTCTATCTGAAATTTTGCGTAGCACTTAGCTCTAACGTAGGATTTTTGCTCGTGTGATTCGCCAAAGAGTCGTACGTCAAATTAACCATGTATTCTTTTACAGCTTGCCGGGGTAGTCGGAAGAATAGAAAATTAGTTAACCCTTTTAGTGGAAGCTCGTGGATTTAAGAACAGGTGAAGCGAAGCGTAGCTAGTTGCACAGGGCTATACGCAAAAATAGCACCGCAGGCGAAAATTTGTCGAGGTGCCAAGCCCAAAATTGCTATTTTTTTATGATGTTAACTATCCATAGCTTTGGTTCGTTTTTTCATACTAAGGGGAAATAATATAAATTTATAAGATTTTTTAAATATACTTTTTTGTTCTTAAAAACAGTTATGTATCTATATCTTAAAGCTAATTTCTATTCGATTCGATCAATGCAAAACTGCTTCCGCCTCCGATGATCCTAACGCACCACTAATTTACATTAATTCTATAACAAGCGCCTGCAGCAGCAGTTTTATGCCGCTTCCATCTCTATTTGGCTTACGGATATTCACCATTGCGTTGCTATAACAACTGCCGTAAACAAATCTAAGCGTGCAAGCCGGCGAGCGGGGGGAGTCTGAAGCGGAATTTGTTACTGCTTATTGTGATTCCTCAGCGGGTCGCTCTTATGAAAAGATGTTCAGCGCGCTGCGTTTTTAAGTCATTATTATTTTTTGAGTATATAACGCACTAGTTTTGATAGGAAAAAATTGTATAATTAAGTAAATAATGTGAATTTATATAAAACATACTACCTTTTTATAATAGAAATGTAGATTATAAAATACTTAATATTTTAAAGATATTTTTATTTTTAAGTAAATTGATTTGAAAATGTAGGTGAGGCGGCGCTTCACCCGCGTCCCCTGGCGAGCCGCCACTGAACCCTTTGTGCTTAATAATTATTTTGGCGAAATCTTGCAAGTGTTTATTATTTTATTTGAAGTAATCTGGTAGTGCATTTAATTCCTTTGAAGTGTTTGAAAATTTTTGAGCTTCATTTTCTTAGCCTTCAGCAGTGTTGACTTTAATTTTTTTAATTTGTTTTTTTCAAAAAGTGAACTAACTCATAATATTCAAAGTTTAATAATTTTTTCTCATCAAACTATTGAAACATTTAATAACTTATTTAAACATTTAAACATTTTCGTAACTGGCTTGAGTTATATTTTAGCGTGAATTAATTTTTGATAAATTGTTCAATTGACTTAATGATCACAACTCTTAGGCCTAGTAGGCAATATTAGTGTTATCTGATAGTCTCTCCAAGTTCGCGACCTTTTTATTTATTAAATTGCTTAATAATATTGTTGTTTTTAAATAAATAACTCTTGCTAATTTTTAAAGTGACATTAAAACTAAACTAAAGATTTGTCTAATACTGCGAGATAAAAATATCGATTTAACCTGATAACATTTCATTTACTGCTATTTAGTTTAAAGAGAAGAGTACATTCGTCAAATTATGGGCAAACGCCATTACTTTCTGCCTATCATTTTATACAGAGCAAAACAAATGAGAGTACCGAGTAAACTGCGTTTTTAAATTGAGTGTACATAAAAAAAAGGATGAAGGTCCACGCGATTTATGCAAAACGGATAAGAATCCAAATTTTTCCACTCTTCGCTAGCGTTAAATTTGTGACTTTCAGCGTGAGGTAGTTTTATTTCAATCAGTTCAACAGTTGGATTTTGCTTTAAGCTAGGTAAATCTAATACAGAATACTTTTTTACCGACTCTCATCTTTATTTCCTTGACTTTATGTGCTTTACCCTCTTTTAAATTTTCGCTGAGCTCCCATGTCAAAAAAATATTAATAATAAATCATTTTACCAAAATTTGATACATACGCTAATTTTTCAAAAATTGTTCACTTCCAACAAGTTTAAACTTTAAAGAGATACAGGGTTTTGAATTTTAAAGTCTGTTTTACTCAAAATTTTATTTTGTGACCCTCATTCTTTTTAGCCTGTACTCTTCAAGTGCTTTGTCTCACATATTAGTATTTGTTATTAACAATTCTAACAAGCTTAAGTTCTATCTTAATTAAGTCGAGTTTTTTTCTAATCGTGACATATCGAAACTGTGACTAATAAAGGATCCCTCCTTGATTGGATGCTTCCTAAATTTATCAGATAAAACTTGTAGTAGTAAAGTGCATGCACCGTTTTCCCGAATTAGGGCATGTATAGGTTAGAATAGTATTTAAGCTGTAGCTTCGAAAATTACGCTTTTTAAATATCCATATCAAGACTCTTGGCTTGACAGCTACTGAAACTTACAGGCTCTCTTAAGAGTAGAGGCTTGTCTGGAGTAGGCGTATTAGAACAACAGTACCTTATTATAAACAATTGAAAATTTGAATTTATTTATTATTAATTTGGTGCATGATACTTGCATGTTGTATTGGTATTTTAGAACTACCGTACAGTAGAAATTTCGCTACCAACATTTTCGAGGCGCATGGAATAAGTAGTGTCAATTATTATTGCTAAATTATTTATAACAAAGTTTTAATTGCTGCTAACCTCAAATTTTTTTCTTTTAACCACGTTTGCTAACAACTGTTGTATTTTATTAATTGTGAAATTCTTTTGATAAATATTTTCGAAACTTTGATAAAAAAGTGATTTTTGGACTTTGATGATTTTTGTCAAGTCATAAACAGCTGATCGCTACCCGACGTAGTGGTTAGACCGTAAGTGTTAATTGTAACTAATCAAAAGAATTATTTGAAAACTTCCGGAGAGGAGGTTATAATTTTATAATGTTGATGAAAATAGGAATATTTCCCACCAAGAAACAACAATAAAAGTAAAAGAAAAGGTTTAGTTTTTAATCGTTTTGTAAAACTTGTCAATAAAAACAAACATAGAAAAAGACTCCAAGTCTCGGTCTCAGTAAATTATAATTTTACATTTTATAACCAATGTGACACGTGTTTCGTCCTTTCGAGTATCATCAGACATACAAACAACAGATAGAACCTTAGTAAATAATCACACTCACAAATCCTAAAACAATAACTTACAAATAGAATAAAACACACTAAAGTACAACAAAACAAACGCTAAAATGAAGTTAAGTCTAACGCGAATATCTATTCTTATTCTACTTGTAAGTTATTGTTTTAGGATTTGTGAGTGTGATTATTTACTAAGGTTCTCTTTGTTCTCTGTTGTAAAATGTAAAATTAAATTTTACTGAGACCGAAACTTGGAGTCTTTTTCTATGTTTGTTATTAAAACTAGGTCTCTTTGAGAAATATGGACAATTTCTTCGACCGATGTAACTTGTAAACAGACAGTACCGATCTAAGGCAACTTTCACGGGGCCAACTTCAAATTTAGATAACCAGCGAGGAAAAAAGGAACAAGACAATTAGCAAGTGAGACAAGAGACCACTGGAGAAGACAAGCATCGCCGAACCAGCAGTCCAAACATCACTACTGGGGAGGACAAACATCGCCAAACAGCCAAGCAGTAAGAACCTAGTTGTAAGAAGAAGAAAAAAGAAACCGGATGAAACTCTTTTTTCTACTGTTATTGTAAGTTAACATATTTAATTTTTACCGTATTATCTGCAAAAGTTAGTTATTTTTGATATACATAATTTAAATTCGTAATTTTACAACTTATTTTTTAATTGTATATAATAATCCAGCAAAATTGATCTCTTTAAGAAGGTAAATACTGGCGACCTAATTAGCTCTTTAAACGGATTATCAATTGATTCTGGTTCAAGTGACAATAAAAACAAAAATCAAAAAATGGCAAATTATAATCTTTTGCGATACCAAGCTGATAATGTTCAACATTTTGACAGAAATTATTACAAAGATTTATAACAGCCTCTGAAAATTTATTAAAAGCCTTTCAAAACACCAATAATTTAAATGACTCTAAATATATGTTGATTTGATACAATGTTAAGTAAACTAACAGGTAGAGCCGCAGACATTATTGTTTCTCGAGCTGAGTTAAATAATTGGACTTTAGTTAAACAACCCCATATAAATACGTTTGCAGATCAAAGATCTATTGACTGTCTTGTTCAATACTTAATGAATTTAAAACCTTTTAAAATCAACATTAAACGCTACAAACCAATACGCAGCAACTAAATTAATAGAAAGTAATCATTATGATTAATTTGCTTTAAAAACATTCATACGAGGTTTACCGTATAACATGCAATTAGTGTGTTTAAAAAATCGAACAGTATACGAAAAAGCTACGACTTTTGTGCGCGAGTAAGGAAATTTTATTTATTTAAAAAATTCACAAATACCACAAAATAAACCTGTACCAACAAATACAATGAATTTAGAAAATAAAAATCAAAAATTTCAACCAATTTATAAACCACCTGATTTGCATAACTTTAAATCTAATTATTCACACAATGTTAACCACAATTATTCGCATAATAATTTTCCTAATATGGTAAATCCTAATTTTCCAAGATTTCAAAATACTATGAATGGAAGTCATATTCCAAATTATTTTGGAAGAAATACAAATAATTTTAATACAAGTCAAAATATGACACCTAATTTTCAACAAAACTTCCAAAGACCAAATTTTAGCCAACAAAGAAAAATCTAATACAACGTAAAAAAAATACAAAAATTCGATTTCCATTACTGTATTTTAAAAAATACTATGACAATATTATTTCGTTACACAGTAACTTCTTCAGATAGAATGTAATATTCAAACTAACATTTAGCGTATATATATATATACAAAAAACCAAGTACCAAGTGTAATAAAATTACAAATGGCTATAGAGATAGTCCCTATAAACATTGCCGCAATCAGACATATCAGGCGCCATTGTTTACAGGTTTACAATAAAGTGTAAATAAAAAAGAAAGAAGTACTGTTAATATAATCCTCCGTTATAAAACAAATGTTGCGTGGTTTGTTTGTAAGAGTACATAGGTTAATAATAAATAAGTACAGTTACAAATTTAAGTTTAATAATGGGGAAGTGTTTAAGTCCAGTTGTGCATTTAAAAGATTGCCGCTATGTTTAAGTTTGTTAATTTCCATACCTTCTAAGAAATTTAGTTTCTTAGATTTATTTTCTGAATGTAAAATTTTAAAGTTGTCATTAAAAATATGGTTTTCGTCTAACAAATGAGATGCATAATGTGAATCTCTTTTGTCTTTGATGTAACTTTTCTTATGTTCTTCGATTCTTAAATCAAAATTGGGACCATTTTGGCCGATATATACTTTAGAACATGAACCACAATCTAACCTATACACTCCTGATTTTTTATTATTATTAGTTTTGCCTTTTGTTATTTTTAGTGTGTTAACCTAAAGTATTATTGATTTTAAAAGCTATTTTTGTGTCTCTATTGAATAATTTTCTAGAAATAGATCCGTTATTTTTCCAGTGTAAGTGAGAATTCTAAATTGTTTGTTCACGGAATTATTGTCTACTGAATATACAAGCTTTATTGCTTTATTGTAAGATTTCTTTGACAAAATTGTATCTATAACAGAAGCTTCATAACCATTGTTAACAGCAATTTGTTTTATAATATTCAATTCTCTATTGTAATTTTCAGCTGACATCGGTATGTTTAAAAGTCTATAAATAAATGAATGAAAAGTTGCCATTTTATGTTTGTAAGGATGTGTAGAGGTTGCGAAATCTAATACTATATTAAATAATAATATCCACAATAAAAAAGTAAACAGCTTGACGCTTCAGGAAAGCCAAAATATCGTGTGGTGGTCATCGACCTACATCGTAATAAATGCAGTGGCGGCTCGTCGATATAAGAACGGGTGAAGCGCAGGTAGCTAGGAGGACAGCGCCGCAAGCGAAAATTTTTCCGGGTGCCACGCCCAAAATTGCTATTTTTTAACTTTTTATGATGTTAATTATCCATAGCTTTGGAGCGTTTTTTAATACTTAGGGGAAATGATATGAATTTATAAGATTTTAAATATATTTTTTAAAAAACAGTTAGGTGACGTTAGGTACCCATATCTTAAGTTAATTTCGATTCGATTCGATCGATGCAAAACCGCTTCCGCCTCCGATGATCCGAGCGCACTAATTTACATTAATTCTATAACAAGCAAACAAGCGCATGCAGCCTGAAGCAGCAGTTTATCCCGCTCCCATCTCCATTTGGCTTACGGATATTCACCATTGCGTTGCCATAGCAACTGCCGTAAACAAATCTAAGTGCGAAAGCCGGCGTGCGGAGGGAGGGTATGATGATATTGTAAATTTATATAAAACATACTGCATTTTTATAATAAAAGTATAGATTATAAAATGCTTAAGATTTAAAAAAAAAATATTTTTAAGTAAATTGATTGGAAAATGTAGGTGAAGCGGCGCCTCACCCACGTCCCCTGGCGAGCCGCCACTTAATAAATGTCACTGTCAGTGTAGCTGATAAATTTCTATTACCTAATATTACAGAGATTCTAGATAAATTAGGTAAAGCACAATATTTTTCTACGTTAGATCTTTCTAACGATTCTCATCAAATTGAAATGTTTAAAGAAGATATTCCTAAAACTGCATTTAGTTCAGATTTTGGTCATTATGAATTTTTAAGAATGCCTTTTGGATTAAAGAATGCACCCGCAACATTCCAGCGCGTTATGTTCAATGTATTAAGAGATTTACAAAACGAAATATGCTTTGTATATTTAAATGATTGTTTTCAGTAGAAGTCTAGATGAGTATATTTTAAAACTAAGAAAAATATTTATAAGATTACGCGAAACAAAATTTAAAATATAACTAGATAAGTCTGAATGTTTAAGAAGAAGTCCAATATTTCCATTGCATTTTGTAACTCAAAAAATAATTAAACCAAATCCTGAAAAGATTTCAGCAGTAAAAAATGTTCCTGTACTAAAAACTCAAAAAGAAAAAAAAATCATTTTTAGGCTTAATAGGATACTATCACCGTTTTATTCAAGATTTCGCTAAAATATTAAAACCAATGACGAAATGTCTCAAAAAAAACTCTAAAGTAGAGCATACGCCAGAATTCTTAAATGCGTTTGAACATTGTAAAACCCTAATAATAAATTCTCCAATATTACAATACCCAATTTTCCAAAACCATTTATATTAACCACAGACGCGAGTAATTATTCTTCGGAGCAACTTTATTTGAAGGAACATTACTCAACGATAAACCAGTTGCTTACGCATGGCGTGCTTTAAATGCAACTGAAACTAGATAATCAACAAAAGAAAAAGAACTTTTAGCCGTAGTTTGGGCATGCAAATATTTTTGCCCTTATTTATTCGGACGACAATTTTATATATTATGATCATAGACCTTTAGTATGCCTATTTAATCAAAAAGACGTAAATTCGAAATTAACTCGATGGAGATTACACTTTACATTATTTATAAAAAAGGTTCGCAAAATTCCAGTACAGACGCCTTATCAAGAATTTAATTAAACTTATACGAAAACGACTCTGTAATAAACAACACAGGAGACGCTGACAACGACACAGTTAATACTTGCGTAATCTTTCCGAAAATGTCATCGTGACTCCAAACCTTGACCCTCAAATAAATGCAAACTCGAATATAGATAACTCTGACTCATATCAAGTAGGAAACTTAGATATCAATTTACCCTCGAATTCCGCTGGTCAGGAGAACAATGAACAAAGAATAAATATCTTAAACTACTATGCATAGTAATCAAAATGATACAGAAAATCCCGGATTAAATATCCTAGATGAAATAATTAATAATAAGTGTCTGAAATATTTAATAAAGAAATCATCCTAATATAAGAGTAGATTTTGAAACATTCGAAAAGAATTATATTAAAAATGTGGAAATACCGAAAAACCCCGATATTATTAAAGAATTTAATTAAACGAAAAAAACGTGTTACGTATATTTTTATAATGAAGAACTTATCCTCATATTTACAAACGTAGACATACAAAACTTTCGAAAACCAAAAAGAATAAAATATACAAAACTAGTCAACAATATTAAAGATGAAGATGAAAAAATTGTATTGATGACTTATCAACATTAAAGTAAACTAATCATAGAAGAATCACAGAAACCTTTGACAGGCTAAAACAAAATTATTTTTGGCCCAGAATAAAACAAGAAATTACCCAATTTATAAATTACTGTGTAACACGTCAAACTTTAAAATATAGCAGACAAAAATTATATGTGCCCTTAGTAAAAAGCGAGACACCTTCTAAACCTTCAAATAATTCATATAGATGCTTTCATTTTTGAAAATCAAAATCGTCTTACCATCTTTGATAAAAACGCTAAGTCAGTATGCGAACTACTTATAAACTATTTTTCATTCTTTTTAATATTTACTATTAAGAGAAATTATTACAAGCCCAAAAAATAAATATTTACTTTACAACCCCAGGAAATCACGATTCTAACTCGCCAGTCGAACCTTTTCATACTACCTTAATAGAACACTT
The DNA here is from genome assembly GCA_030620095.1 of Kuschelorhynchus macadamiae. Lineage (NCBI taxonomy): Eukaryota > Metazoa > Arthropoda > Insecta > Coleoptera > Curculionidae > Kuschelorhynchus > Kuschelorhynchus macadamiae. The sequence goes on from JAUTXW010002635.1 coordinate 212,925, forward strand.
AAGAATCCTAAGAAGTTAAGACAAAAATAAGCCAATCTCTGAATTATTACCTTACGCAGTTATAGCGTATAATAGTAAAACATAGTACAAATAAATACACACGTCGTGAATTAGTTCTAGGACATACAATTTCGCGTGACCCTTTTTGACTTAATATCAACTGTATTTCATTCAGATTACATTTTATCTCATAAACAAAAAATAGACGCGATCTATAATACAGTTACAGCGAAAATTGAAACTCAAAAAGAAACTATCCTTGTAAAAACAAACCCTAAAGGTGATAAAGCCTATAAATTTAAGCTTAATCAAAAAGTGGGTATATAAAAACTATCCCCAAGAAATAAAAATCAAGCTAAATTTAGTGGACCTTTCATAATAAAAGAAATCCTTGAACATAATCGTGTAAAAATTGAAAATACTAAAAATTCTAAGAATTCTTTAAAGACTGAAATTATACATATAAAAGAATTAAAAACGCCTCTTGTTACAGATGGTCCTACACCCAAGGACACAAACTAAAATACCACCAATTAAACCAAAACCCTGGCATCTTACCCTACAAACTAGAACATGCCCAGAAAACAAACAATCACTAGACATGTATTCAAATATTTGATCTAAAAGGGTAAGTGTTTAGTGACTCTGTTCGAATCCTGAGTAGTGCTATAAAGAGATTAAGGAATCAATATTAAGCAGAAATTCCGGCAAAACTTGAATTAGGAGATGGGACATATTTATAAAAAATCCATTTTAGTTAATATAATATGTTGGACCCAAAGAACAATTTAAGGTGAATGGCTACACGCCTAAATTATTAAAAAACCTGCTGTCCAATGAAAACTAATTTAAAATTTAGATATTTATTCTTTCAGAGTGCAAATCCACCCTATAAAATTTCTCGTGTTCATTTTTCGAACTCAAACCTCAAGCGCCACTCTGTAGATGACGCATCAATGTCGGAATCCGATTATTTTTTAATTTTTTCCAAAATAGACCATATAAATAAACTAGCACGTTCAATATTTAATGTTATAACATATTTATGTACAAATATTACATAATATCTATCAAATACTATGCAAATAAGTAGTTTCACTTTTAACGGAAAAATTCAAATATTTCAGAAACTGCTTAACAGTGATGCAAGATTGTGGTATCTCCTTTATCCCAAGCAAATAGCTTTATGAGTTTTACATTATTTTGATAGAAAATTCACAATACTGCACATGGCATGTGTTTCTTGCCTCGTTGATATATCTATCTTTGTTGCGAAATGAGATAAAACGAGAGAGTGAATAATAAGAATACCTCTTACAGACTATAATATTTATGATCTCCCCTATTGACTGTTTTTTTATCAGCTAGCCAAAGTAATAATTGCAGGACTTTCGATTTTCGGCACCTTTCGGTGTTTGCCGATAAAAACAAGTTTTTTAATAACTATATACCCGGAATATTGATTTCCTTATATTTTTATGAAGATGATTTTGATAGCTTCAGTCTTGGGTTGAGAATTTTCTGTTTGTTTATTATAGGTGTATTTTAAAATGACTAGTACTTGTATTTTTAAAATGTCGACGTTTAGTTTAGAACTTCTCACTCTTGTGACTGTGTCTAAGCTTTCTAGATATTTGTTTATGCATTTCTGTGTTACCTGGGTAATTAGGATCTGTGTAATGAGTGCTAAAGGGTGTTAAAATACGAGAGCGGCAAGACCTCGGCGCCGAACTGCAAAAAATGAGAATCCTGCGAAAATGCAGAATAAGGTAAGTTCAAATAATATTATAGGTGCTCGATTTTGAGACCCTTCATGAATTCGAGGAATTAGAAATGGACAATTGTAAAATATTGATCACTTTAATTTTCAAAGAAATTACATACTCTAGCTACATATTACTGATTACAGTACATACATATTAAAAATATCAACATATTTTTTACGTTTGGGCCTACTTATATAAACTTTTACCTGTATGGCCATGCTATTGTAATTTTTTAGAAGGTACATGGTGGATGTATTTCTGAAGTACACATCTTTTGTTGGAAAGTTAAAATAGCCCAACTTTGAAGGAGGAAGACTATTTTTTTTCAAACAATGATGAAAATAAATAATACAAATAAATGTGGTTTTTTACAGGTACCTAGGCAACACGATTCTTTTAGAATTTTGTGGTTAATTTTTATATCATATTAATATTTTATACATGAGTTGAATTCTCTCTGAAATTCACATAAATACCTATGGTTTTTATATTTGTAAAATTTAAAGATGTTTTGCAGGATTAATTTTTAAATTCTAACTTTTAACAAAGTAAATAGTGTAATAGTGTACCTTCAGGGGTATAGTAATTCGGTAGGTATAAAAACTTATTTCCTGTTGGTCATATTATAGTGGTAAAAATGAAAAAAGCTCATAAAATTAGACACTTTTTATGCAACACTAATACTTTCCTAGTGGTAGTGCTGTTGCAGACAGTAGCAGGCTTTAACAGCGTATACCCCCACAGTTATCATATCACAAAGAGGAAAATATTGGGAAGCAACTGTTTATCGGTACCTAATTTACTAAGACATTGATTTCTAGTGAGAAAATAATTCTTGCGCGTGGCTATACATATATAAGATATTAAATATCTTAGTCTTAGTCTTGTATCTCCAAACAAATAAAAATTGAACTTTTAGATATTCTCAATCTTGACCAAAAATGTACAGGTTCTTGAATCACTGGAAAAGTAAGAAAAAATTGGGGATATTAGTTTTCAGTTCTCAAGTAATTTAGTGTACTAATGTAGGTTGCTGTATTTATGTATGTACAGTGTGATCAGTGTATCTTGATAGCATTTTAAATGTTAATAACTTTTTTACTTTTTAACTTATCCAAGTGAACAAAAAACCAATTGTAGGGTTATTTAAAACTTTTTTTTCTAGTTATTAGAAAAACAAAAGACTATTAATTTTACAAGATATCACCGTAAGTTGTATTGTTTCAATCGGACACACCTCGGCACACACTCTCTCTATATTTCCCTCAAATGAGACTCTTCTTGCAGGTCATAAATATAATATCTGGTTTGATAACTTTATCTTCAAAGACACCCGATCAAATTAAGAAAAACCATATGATGCAGTGTGTTAGAGAGAGACAGAAACCACTATTACATAGTGGAGTGGATGAAGAAAAAGGTATCAAACCAGATATAATTATAATCTGCAAGAAGAGACCCATTTGAGGGAAATATAGAGAGAGTGTGTGCCGAGGTGTGTCCGATTGAAACAACACAATGGTGATATCTTGTAAAATTATAGTCAGGATGTCCCATTTAAAAAATATAATTTATAGTAATATCTTGTAAAACTGACAGTCTTTTTTCATTTTTTACAAACTTATTAATTTATGTAATTTTTTTTTAACAAGCATTTGACCTCCCAAACTAATAACATAACAGACTTAATATTTGGACAGCACATATTTAAGATTTTCCCATAAGAGACAATGTTTTAGAGAGAGAGAGAGGGATAACCTTGATTTCCTCAAATTTTAAATACTTTTAATGTATGAGTGCATTACATCATTGGATTTTGGAATGCAAAGGTTTGTTACAAAACAAATTAAAAAATCCAGATGTGCATTTAAAAGTCCTTTTTAAAATCCTCGTTTACGAAACATCAGATTCAAAATATGACAGCACCATAAAATGTTAGACAAAAAAATGCTTTGGCAATATGTTTACAACTTTAAAAAAATTTTAGGATTAAAAAAGTTACTGCATAATTTTAAAAATGCAATATTTTATTTGTTTCTAAATATCTCAAGAACATAATGGCCAGAATTCGCCTGCAGGTGCTATTAGGCTTGTAACGAAATTGTCTAAAACTTTCTATATTTAACCATTTTTCTATCAATTGCAATAAGCGAGATCTGTTTTGTGATGTTACATCCTCTCCAAATATGAAAATACAGATTTTCAGAAGTCAAAATCTCAAAAACAAGTAAAGATACTACATACAAATAGCTAGAATCTGGGACAAACTTCAAAACCCAAAAGAAATGGGTATTTTCTTTAAAAAATAAAAGTTGATACCACCACTACGTTTTATACCAATATGTATATTTACAAATATTTCAAAAATTTAACAAAAATAAGTAAAGTAAATAAGCATCCAAATGTGTATTCCTCATTTTTTTTATATTTGTTAAGGCAGTGTGCAAGTCAACAAATATCACAGGAATAAATACATGTTTATTATTAAATCCATTTTTCGAAAAAAAAAAAGTATACATGGTAAGAAATCCTTCCTACAACACAACTGCCTAAAAAATATATGGAACCTCTAAAATTTACACAAATTCAATGAAAATTGAATAATCATTTTAGACAGAAATACGAGCAGAAATATTAAAATATGTAATATTATTTATTGCTTCTTTTTAACACTATCACTATACAAAGTTCAGATGCTGATATCGATGGTAATTTTCTTTAAATATAATACCATATTTTATTACATGCTTAGTTTTTTAAGGTCTTTCGAGGGTCTTTCTTATAGCATCAGCTTTTAGTCTAAATCGAAGAAAGAGTTTTTCTGATAAAAAAAAATCGATAAATTCGCCTTTACCAACTAGCTTCTTCGTACAGAATTCTCTTACAAGACCACACGGACGACCATACAAAACTGAGGTAGGAATGCACAATTTCTGCTCTAAGTACAATTATTTAGATTTTACAGCCTTTCTAAATCTCAATAGAAATGGGAAAACATGTTTTTTTTGGGGATCCCGGGACCCTAAAATGCAAAGATCAGTAGAAATCTCTTAGGGTGATTTTTTCACAATTACTATACTTCCCTTTTACGAGACCATAAGAAAGATCATACAAAACTGAGGTGGGAGTACACAATTTCTGCTCTAAGTAGAATTATTTAGATTTTACAGCCTTTCTAAATATCAAATTGTCATTTTTCAAATGTCAGTATCTCAAAAACAATTGAACTTAGGATTTTAAATATATAGAGTCAAAAAGCGCAATGTAATAAAACAACTTAACATGTTTTAATTTTTAATATTTTTTCAGACATAATAACCTGAATTATTCAAATTTGTGAAACGTTTCAAAGACGCATGATTTAAGTATGCGCTTGAAACTGCAAAAAAGAAATAATATCCTACAACTCGTATCACCGAGATATCAATTAATCAATTTAATGTTCCAAAAAATTTATGTCTTAGTGATTTGAATACTTTTACTACTTTATAGATATTACTTATATATTTCTTTAAAGTTATTCTAAGTAAAGTAATATATTTTTATAATAAAATATATTTTTAGGAATCTTAGTGGTATTATTTAAATTTTTTCACTTTAAATGTATGTCTTAAAATTTTTTTTTCACTGCCCTCTTTATTTTTATTATATATATATATATATATGTTGATTTTGTACTCCTTCACGGATGGAAAAATACAATGTGTTTTCATTCCGGGTGTACATCCGTTCACTACTGTCGTTCTGAAAATAATAGTTTTGCTGACGTTTCGCTAAAATCACATTCGGCATTTTCGAAGCTTTCTTTCTCGTGTCCGAATAGAGACTGAAGTGTTGGTGACTGCGACGCTTCCTTTTATACCCCCATTCGGGGCCGAAGGTTATATCTGCGCAGGCGTTGGTCGTTATTTATGTTTTCCGGATGGTGCTGTTGTTGTTGCGCTAATTGCGCTTGAGTTTTTGCGATTTTAGATTTATCGATTATTGTCTTCCATACTGTTGGTAGTTTTAATGATTCGTCCCTTTTATTCAAATCACCTTGTTTTTCAATTTCTATGGCTTCTCGAATTATTCTGGTTTTATAATGTTCTATATTGGCATCTCCCTACACCCATCGAAATTTATTTTATGGCCGGTTTCCTGTTGATGTAGGAATAAAGCTGAGGTTGTTTGTTTATTTCTGATGCTGAGTTTATGCTCTTCCACTCTTGCTGATATTCGCCTGTTAGTTTGCCCTACGTACAACTTTTCACAGGCCTGGCACGGAATACTGTACACTCCGTGGTTTTCCAGTTTGATTTTATCTTTTGGGTTTCCGAGTAGTTTACCTATAGTTGTTTGTGGCTTGTGTGTTGTTTGTATGTTGTGTTTCCTCAGAATTCTTCCGATTCTGTCTGTTGTGCCTTTTACATATGGTAAGACTCCTCGTTGCTTTCCCGGTTCATATTTTTTGTTGTTCGTTGGATATTTTAAATATATTTTATGCCCATTTTGGTCAAGCATTGCAAGTTTGATTGGATAGCAAGTGGCATACTTTACTTTTTATAAAAAGTTTTTATTTTTGTTTAGATCAAGAGATTAAAACTACAGTTTTTTGAAACTCGCCTTTTTGTTCTCTCTCTCTCCATAACATGTCAATTTTAATAACACGGTTTCCATGTTTAATTTAATTTAATTAAAATTGAATAGCTAGAAAAACTCGACATTCTCAAGGGGCCATCCTATATATTTATTAGAGCTCAATAATATTAGGTTTTTCATTTTGTAACTTCCATCCCGGGTTAAGCTTGTTTTTGGTATGCATTGGAGGGACTCGTGCAATGCAGAAATTAAAGAAAAATTAAGTAAAATTATTAATTAATTAAGTGAAATGGTATTTAACACATTGATTGCAGTGGCTAAAGTTGGTTTTTAAACACCGATGCCTGAAGTACACTGCATTTCATATTAAATTTACTTTAGACATAGTATTTAACACATTAAAACTTGAAATAGTATTTAACACATTGATTGCAGTAGCTAAAGTTGGTTTTTAAACACAGATGCCCGAAGTAAACTGCATTTCATATAGGATTTACTTTAGACATTGGCTCCATAAGGATATCATTGATCATCATTAATTTTAGGCTGAAGGGCAGCAATATATATATATATCGATTTAGAGAAAATGTAGGCACATCTTCCTGGGTGACTATATTTTTGTATAGCCTGCATTTTCTGTAGGCTTGGTTCATTTATACTTATACTGATTGTAATAGTAGTGGGAGGTACAACACAAAAGGCTATAGTTTTTACTATTTTTAAAAATATATTATAAAGAGTATTAAGATTCTGGGGCAACTTAAAATATTAAGACAACTGAATGGCAGGAATATATGTATTGAGTAGGCACATCTCTCTTTGCGAGGATGTTTTTGCATTGTGTTCATTTTCTGTTAGGCTTTGTTCATTTATACTTCTATATAATACTTTGGTGTATTACATGCTCCCTAATATTTTTAAATATACGAACATTTTTCTAGGTTAGGATATTATGTCTATAGAAAGAAATTCAGTTTGGCAGTGGGATAATCCATTTTATAGAGAAATTAGAATATACAGATTAACAGCTTCAGTATTTGGCACAGTATGTAAAAGGCAACATAACACTTCCTGCAATAACTTGGTCAGTTCCATAATAAATCCAAGGCATTTTAAAACCGATTACACACTTTATGGAAAGCAAGAAGAAAGTGGTACAAGGCAGAACTTTGCACAGTCAAGACTAAACGCAAAAATCAAGGAACCTGCCAATTTTATTCATGAATTTAACCACTTAGCTGCTACACCTGATGGTAATAAAACACTAACTATTAAATTCTCAATTAAGTACTCGACTAAACATTAAATATAGTATAAAAAAAATCAAATTTATTATTATCAGCTAATATAATTATTCTTTCAGAAGATATATTTAAATCCTATTAAAGCAAAATAAAATATTACTTTTATCTTCAACCATTTTTTTCTTTGTACGTATTCAAAATGCACAAAATGTCGATTTTTTTATTAAAAAACAATAACTAAGAATTTTAGGTCTAAGGTGTGGTACATCAATTATGTTTTCTTTTAAAGAACTTGCTAAATTGTTTCCATTCTATTTTGAGGGTTCTGTAGCTTGTCCTAATAGTAGTTATAGTTTATAATTTACTTTTATATGTATGACATCAATTGATAATGATTAACATGTTCTTTTATATTCACTTTTCCCTTGTTTTTCTTTATTTGCTTGGGCCTTGCCTGAATCTAATGGAAAACACCTGCTAAGTTAAAATTATAAATAAAATTGTTTTCATTCTTTTCAGCTTATATAAATAATATTAAATTATTCTGACTTTATTATTACATCGAGCCCATCTCGCTAATGAAGCTAGTTTTTGCGTCTTTTTTTCCTACTAATTAGCATTACAGAAAATTTGTTCTATATTATTACAGTTAATAATAGGCCAAAAAATATATGTAAGATATTTTGCCTATTACTAATATGTAGGAAAGTAAAATGCAACAAACCCTTCTTAAAAATTTGCTTTTTTGCTTACTACCTAGTATTAAATTAAAACTTCCAAAGCTTTTACAATTAAACATTAACTTACACTTATTTTACTTGGACCTCTTTTGTGTAGTACTGATAAAACATCTTTAATTTTGACACAGAATTGCATTTTTTTATTTTGTAAGGTATGTATTAAGGTTATTTGTAGAGAGTAAACACCATATTTTGACATAAACAAGGAAAAAATTAATTCTAGTTATTTTTTCTCTAGGTACAAAGAAAACTCCATATCACAAGAAAACTGTTTATTGCTACGAATTGTACAAGCCAATAGACCATGTAATTTTGAATCTCACCATCGATGAAGAAAGCAGAAAATATATTTTAATTTATAGATTTAGAAGTTTGTAATCGTTAGTAGAACAGTTTATGCTTTTGTAGTAAACCCCCATGACTAGTTAATGCATCTTATGAGTATAATAAGGCGTGTTTGTTGTGTGCAGAGTTGTATACAATGTATATAGATATCTTTTTAATATGAATTTAGTAGTAAGATCTCTTTATGTACAGGTATATTTGAATCATATTTAATGCAAAAAGTTTCTAGTTAGAAATGGAGATAGAGGTGACTCCATAGCTATCCCAATTTGGTTGCTGATAGTCATGTTATATTGAGAGTTTGTTGTTTTGTATACACTGTAAGTGGTTCAGTATTAATGCATTGTTTCTCTATTACTTATTTGATGTTGTTTGCCAATTCATACCATGTGGTATGTGTAGCAAGCATTCTGGAGTGTACATTTCATAAGGACCATTTATCCGATGCTTGCATCAGCCATGTCTTTATTAATAATTTGTATATATATATATATATATATATATATATATATATATATATATATATATATATATATACATATATATTGTGTCCTAGAAAAAGTTTGCATCATATGAAGATTTTTGATTAGGTTTTTACTTTGTCAAAATGTAACATAGGCAATAACTTTTGCTTTATTAAGGATGAAAAAAGACTTATTCGAAAATAATCACGCTACTTGCGTTACCTGTCAAAATTGACATTTCTTTAAAAAAATTACAGAAAAATGATCCTATTTGCTAAAACAAGAAAGAGTTGTATTAAGAAAAATTGTTTATTTTTTAATTATACATATGCATACCATATTTTGGTGAATAATTCCGGTAGATATGTATATATATATATATATATATATATATATATATATATATATATATATATATATATATATATATATATATATATATATATATATATATATATATATATATATATATATATATATATATATATATATATATATATATATATATATATATATATATATATATATATATATATATATATATATATATATATATATATATATATATATATATATATATATATATATATATATATATATATATATATATATATATATATATATATCTTTAACCATATATAAATATGTATGTATAATATTAATGTTGTTTTAAATGTATTTTTATGTTCATATTATAGTTTGTTTTAAATGTAATGTTTTTTTGAGTGATGTTTTTTTCAATAATGTTTTAACCAATTTAAATACTAACTATACATGTTTTTATTGTAGAAAATAAATATCTTGAGAAAGCTCAATATAATGAGCGAAACGTCGATTAAATTATAGTTTTACTTCTCAGTGAGTTAACCTATGCCCAAGAAAATAATTAACAAAATATATATATATATATATATATATATATATATATATATATATATATATATATATATATATATATATATATATATATATATATATATATATATATATATATATATATATATATATATATATATATATATATATATATATATATATGTATAAATATATATTTGTTTATTTATTTATATATGTTTTTTTCCCTAAATATTTTCTAGGGCATAGGTTAACTCATTGAAAAGTAAAACTATAATTCATATCGACGTCTCGCTCATTATATTCAGCTTTCTCAAGATATTTATTTTGACATGTTTCCAACAAAATAAATATCTTGAGAAAGCTCAATATAAGAAGCGAAACGTCGTTATGAATTATAGTTTTACTTTTTTATGAGTTAACCTGTGCCCAAGAAAATAATTACAAAATATTTATATATGGTTAAAGAAAAAAACACGAAATATATATATATATATATATATATATATATATATATATATATTAGCTATTAACTGGCTCTTTCTAAGAGTTTGGCTGTTTTTGTGTTGGAGTATTGAGGTTTTAATTTAAATCCATTCAGAATAGGCTGAATGTTACCTCTACACTACATTACACACGAGAAAGTCAAACTATTCTCAGAATTTTATAATTTAATATACCTATTATATATTTGTAGTGTATATGTTCCACAGTTTGATAGCATACTCATGAATACCCAGCCAAATTACAAAAAATATCTTCTAATTGCTACTAAAATGTTATCTTACATATTATTTATTTAAATGCTATATGCAAAAAAAAGATAATTACCGATTTGTAAGTGAGGAATATTTAGTTTAGTAATCTGAGGACATGAATAAAAAATATGTTCATTTCTACATTTGGTTATATATGTAGTTCAAAAATAAAAACATAATTATTTCATATTTTAACCAACTCGAGCACATAATTTGAATTTTTGTTTTTTTTTTAATCCAATCAATGCTTAAATATATTAATTAGACTACAAATATAGTTAGTTCGTTCTGTTAGCAACTAAGCAACTACATTTTATATAAAATAAAAGATCTATTGGTTTCTTCAATAAATCATTACTGTAGATAGATACTGTTTTCCTAATCTTAAAAATGTATATGATAATATTGTAATATATAAATAGCATTTATGTAAATGGTATTATTTCTTAATAAATTACTAACCCACAGAGTTTTTTGTATTTTCTCATCCATCTTCAATACTTATAAAAGAAAAAACTTTATATTCAAACTTTTTCTCTTGCTATCTTTTAGACCTATCAGAAGAATGAAAAATCCCATCAGAAACTTGCAAAACAATTTTTTATTTTTGTAAAAGCAGAACAATTTTTTCTTCTGCTTAGACTAGAAGTTAAACCATTAGTAGAACAATTTTCATTTTACTGACATCGCAATTCTAAGATTTGTAATTTTCAAACGAGACTAAATATGTTTAGAATTTGGGGATATTTTTTAAAATTTTGTATTTGAAGTTTATTTTTTTCTGACCTTTATAAAAAATTGTAGAAGTTGGAATTAAAATAAAGAAAAAAACACTCTTCTACCCAGATATACCTGAAAACATTTCATGACTAAAAAAATAAATTATTCATAAAAAGCTATTTGTAATTTTGCAAAAAGGAGTAGAAACAATTATAATAATTGGAATAGCATGCTATGCTTTCCAAATTCTTAGCTAATATTTTATTTCCGAAGGTTTTTCTATACATGTAGCTATACCTACAATCAATTCATTCTGTTATCAGAAAAATAGCTAAGTGAGTCTGAATAAAAGAAAAGTATAACTATCGTGCTTATTTATATTTTGTTCTATGGCAGAATTATAGTACATTTAGGTACCTACTTTACTTTTAAATTCTATACAACTGTTCCTATTTTCTTAACAGTTTGAGGGAGAAGGGTTTGCGCCCGCTCAAGGCGTATTTTGTTTTTTATACCATGGACTATTTTGCATACCCGATATAAAAATGATAAACTACATTTGAGGACGTTTAAAGGCATGCAGGCAATTTTATAAACTTGTTTATTTTGAAATGAAATGTCTAGTTAGGTATACCTTACTAAATACCTATATGAAACATCAATTCGTTTTCTTTGCGTAGGGACAAATAAATCTATATATTTCCATTTTTTAGATAAAACAATTTTGAGATAAGAAATACTTTAATAATTTTTTGCCACCAAGAATGATAATTTGATTGATTTTTGTGTTACATGACAAAAAACAACAATAACGGTGTGAATTCTTATTAACTAAAGAAAAAGATAAAACTAAAATTTGTTACACGAACCCACAGTAACTAACTAAGATATGACCTAAACATACATTCCTCTTCCTTAATATCCCACATAGTTCAAGGAAAGATCGATTTTCTCCCTTAAAATACAAATATTGTTTAAAAAATTATGTTTTTCTAGTTGCCCAAATCTACTGATTACTTAGTTTTTCCAACATTCTAAACGTTATTTAAAAGAAAAACTATAGAATCTGATAAAAAATAAACGAAAACATGCGAGAGATTATAAATTTTTATTTATCTGACGTCATTGACAACACGTAATCGGAATTCCATCTTCTTTGACGTCATTGCGCTCTCCCTTCTATTAAAAAATATTGAAAAATTCGGGCCGATCTCTTGCGGTAGGGGTTCAAATTTAGCTGTTACCAACTGCAACTGCCAACCTAACCTATTCTCCGAAAAATATTCCAAGATTTTAGTAATTATCTTTTGTGAAGGTTTGGCAAAAAACTACTATGTTTTTAGGATCAATTTTTTTAAGAAATGTACCTATATGTATGCTCTCCAATTTGAGTATTTTGGAATTTGACGAAATTACTTCTGAGCATAGAAAATCTCAAGGTTAGTACCGCTATTGTTTTCGAAAAATTACTAGACATCAACAGATTTTTTTTTACTTTTAAAGGCTAAAATGAAAAATTCAACATACTCAATTTAATTTAGAAGTGTTTTAGAAGATATGTGTTAAACTCTGATCGTCAAATTCCTTTCACAGAAAACTACCTATTTTTGGTCATTTTACGCGATATTTTCTCAATGCTAACTGACTGCAACTGCCGCCTTAAGTATATTCTAATTTGTGTTTCAATTACGGACTGAAAATACAGTAAGTTGGAAATAAAAGTGTTATTTAGGTATTGAGATTTTTTTTTGAAAATACCTTTTAATGCCATTTATTTTATGCATATTTATCGAGTACCTACCCAGTTGGTAGCAAATAAGTTTTTATCCATGAACATTGCTGGCATTTTAGATTATTCAGGAAATATTTTTCATGCGAGAATTTTTGTACAATTCCCGCATTTTTTAGTGTAAGACTATTTTTTTAATATTTTCACAACTGCCTGCCGCGTCCTTAAAAATGTATACACAAACAAAGCCATCTCACTGTCAGATTGGCACATGCATGATAGACGAATGTTGCATATCTGTTTAGAACAGTTTCAATTTATTTAATAATAATTACCTATACGTTTCGTTATAAATAAATATTGATTGCTAACGGTTATTAATGATAAATTTTAGCATTCAAGATATGAATCGTTACGAAATAATATTTCTTTTCAAACTTTAATTTGTAACGTTGTCTAAATGTATGGATAAAAATTAACTTTTGACAACATTGTTGGTGTGTGTGCAGATTCGACGATTCCGGTAATACATTTTTCAGATGCTCCATTTTTCGGTCATAACTATTTTTATCTATCTATCCCCACTCTTAATTATATGCGTTGGCCTCAAGGCAGCCATTGTCCATATACACCGTACACGATAAGTTTTTCATTCATTTCCCATCTGATGATGTGTAACATTTGAGCGTTTCTTCAAACAAGGCTTTTACATACAGCCACTGCAGTTTTATTCAATTGTATTATTAGCCTATGAAATTTTAGGTCTGCGCACCATTCTGCAGTTTAAATCTTATGTTATTTTTTAAGATAACTTCTAAAATCCCGATTTTCGTGTTTCCAAAATAATTTTTCCACACAAAAAGTTTCACAACCGATAATATGAATGAAACAAAATCGATGTCCCAATAATATTGTCGATCAAAAAAACCAATCTAAAAAATGACAATACCATACCGATAATGGAACAACGGGCATGAAGGCTGGCTGGCTCCAGGGGCGTGCGTTGAAATTTTAAGAAAGGGAAGCAATTTTTAGAAACTTATCTATTTGTAATGTAATCCGATTCTTCGATCATTTTTTGCAAATTCGTCAACGACGTCATCATAAAAACGTCGATGCTCCGACATATTTTGGAGAAGTTTATTTTCAATGGACAACAACGATGTACGCGAAAGTCTCTCCTGCGCCGTTGAATTGCTCACGAAATTTTTTATAAGTTTAAATGTTGAAAAATTGCCTTCTACTGATGAACTTGTGGCAGGTATTGTCAATACTAATTCACACAATTTCGACACTTCGGTGTAGGCATCTTCCAGCTCCTTGTCTTTTAAAAATTGCATTAGTTCCTTAGCGTTATTTTTTGCGTTAATGTCATTAGTTTCGTAAATCTCTTTTAGTTCAGATCGCACTAACACTCGGTCGAAGAACTGGCCATAATGAAGAAGAAGAGGTTTAAACGCATCTTCTGGAAAAGTTTTTCCTTTAAATACATGAAAATTGCAGAGCTCTAGGAATTTATAATCATTTAAACCGTTAAATCTATAGTTTATTTGTTGCTGAATTTGATCGATTATTTCATAAAAGAGGCGTCTGTATGATGTTTGAACATCTCCCACCTTGCCTGTTCGAAGACGCTTGGCTTGTGGCTCTACATTTATCGTCATCGTTTTCCCCCAAAATAGGTCAGTCATCTCTTTTTTGGCTTAACATGAACTAAAATCATCCACTTTTTTTAGGCAAAAAGCAATATCATTTGTTTTAATTTGTAATATATTAAAAACATTGTCTGAGAATGGAAATATTTCTGAAAATATGTTCAACAAATAATTAAAATTAAAATCTCGTTTCAAACAGTCCAAAAACCCCCTCGAACTATTTATTGCTTCTGAGTCCCACGTTTCATTATTTTCTATTATATTCTCAAATAGTTCAATCAGTGATTCACGATTTTCAGATGCTGTTAACACAAGTCTTCCATTATAGTTCTACCTAGTAGGAGCTACTTTGAGCAATCGTTTGTGGACAATGGAGTCCAAAGCTTGTGTACGTTTTGCTGACTTAGAAAAAAAAGCAGCCATGCCACTTAAAGTAACCAAAAATACTTTACACTCTTTAATGTGATTGATGGACTGGGATAAAACTAAATTTAATTTATGAGCAAAACACAGCACTTGAGAAAGTTTCTCGCACTTTAGCTTGCAGACCCCCTAATTGTCCTGCCATCACTGCAGCTCCATCATAGCTTTGAGCAACTAATTTTTTCTCTCCATTAATTTCTTTAGTAACGTTATAAACTACGGTATATAATGCATCTGTTGTACGATTTTCGGACACATTCTTAAAACCTAAAAATCGCTCTTGAATACAAGAGAACAATAGCAATGAACCGCGCCTCGCCAATTTCCTGCTTAATTCTTTTTAGAATAATGGTTGCAACAACAGAAATTAAATCATTCTGGATTCGACTCGACGTTCCTCGAAAAAGGCTAGACTGCTCTAAATGATTTTTTAAGCAATCATCATATTTAGACATTATGAACTAAGTAAATCTTGAAAATTTCCTCTATTTGAAGAAACCCCCTCTAAATCCGAATTCGTGCTGTCCGAGAAAATAAACAACATCGATAAGTCTTCTTAATATTTGCCTATTTTTATCGACTAGTTCATTGTGTTGGTGGTGACTAATTTCCAACTGTTTATTAAGAGCGTGTTCAGTTCTGGTTTTGCTGAAGACTTTTTCTTTTATGACGGTCTGCAAATGCGCTTTTGACATAATGTGTCTTTTTACAGCTTTATGGAAATGGTTTAAACCGGAAAAACCAGTTTTATTCCAGAGACCTTTTTCATTTTCAAAAAGTTAACATGGCCAACAAAATAATTTACTTAAATTTTCACACCCTGTTAGCCATTTAAATTGTTCGTATTGTTTTTCCGGATAAAAATGTCTGATACAGTTTTTCATTTTTGTGGTTATATTTTTCATAGGCGGTTTGTCCTTCCTTTGGAAATTATTTGAAGCTTATCAGCGAAGTTTACATTTTTCTACCTCAGCGAAGCAACGGTCTAGATAAATAGACCTGATCGCGATTTTAAATAAGCAGCTACTTCTGAAAACAGAAAGCAGCGGTAAGCTGCTTCGGTCAAATAGCTGCCTCAAAATGGCAGCTTGGCAAATAGCAATCCATCCCTAGTTTATTTAGAGTTTCTAGGAAAAAACTGAAACATAACCTCTTGACTCCTAAAAATTTACAAATGTTTTTTACAACAAAATAAAGTAAACATCTGATAACACTGTAAATAATACTTACACTAAAATTTATTCGAATGAAAGTTATTTTCATTCATTCGTTTGCTGGTTAGTTACTAATATTAGTAATACGTGTTAAATGAACGAACAGTTTTCAACTATCGAATAAGCAGCGACTATCGAATAATTCGATAGTGCCCACCGCTAAATCAACATTTAACCAAATTCAGTGTTGCCGTTTTAGTACATTTGTACTATTTTTAGTACATTTTCGACAGCAAAATACAAAAGTACATTTCAACCTAAATAGACCTAATTCTAGTACATTTTTAAATATCATTTAAATTATCAACATACATGTATATTAACAATCTCAAGTTTCAGAACAAACGTTTTGCAAATTATTTTTTAAGACCAAGGTCATAAAATGGCCACAAAACGGTGCGGCTGATTCCCCGAATACGAATTATCAAAATAAATCCACGACAACGTGACGTGCGTTGGTCCCTACTCCGCCAATTACATGTCCGCTGACTACTGTGATAATAGCTTTCTGTTTTTTCTGTTTGGTTTTTTTAGCATATATTATAAAATATATTGTATAATTTATATATAATATATTTAAAAAAAAAAATAGTTCTTTGTTTTTTTTGTTTTTATATTTACATTTTTTGTTTGGAGTATATTTTATGATAAAAAATATAAAGGCTTTGCAAAACATAATTGTTTAACTTCATCAGTGCAACAAAAATATGTAAATTCGGCAATATTTCATTTTATCGTAAACTTCAGTACAATCTAGTACACTTGATTGCTTCTGCTCAGTACATTTCAAAAACTCAGCACGGCAACACTGACCAAACTTATTTCCAATAACCTCAATTTTTTAGTAGTAGTATTTGTTGTCTATGAATTTTTAGTAAAAATTACAATTATAAAGTGATAAATTTGCAATGTCTACCAATGACAAATTTACGTTATATGTGTACGATGGTGATTATGGGTTACCTTCATTAAATGTGGAATGTATAAAGTCTCTTTTATATATGTCAGTAGCCAAAGTTCCTGTACAGATTAAAATTCTAGATAACATAAAAATCTGTACCTTTTATAGTGGTCCTTGTTTTGTGCACAAAAACATATCATTCAAAACGTTTAGTGATATAGTATTATACTTAAAAACACTGAACTATAATTTGGACTTGAATCTTTCTCCAAAACAACGAAGTGAAGCATTAGCCATCACAAATTTAGTTCAGTCAAAATTACAAGCTGTTCTGCAATATGTCTTTTGGGTAGACCAACGAAATTTTGAAGAATTTACGAGGGTCTGGTTTTCAAGAGCATTACCTATGCCTTTTAACATTATTCACACAAAACGTTTTAAGGAAAATGCAATTAACCTTATAGAAAGTATGTATCCTAATGATTCTGATATATTTATGATAAAAGAATATCTCAGTACTCTTGCAACTGAATGTTTGTCGTCCTTATCTGCTCGTTTGGGAACATTGAATTATTTCTATGGAGATAGTCCAACAGCCTTAGATGTTGTTGTATATAGCCATCTAGCACCATTATTAAAGTTGCCATTTCCATCAAACAGTATCAGTAGTTTAGTAGCATTATGGCCCAACTTGGTTAGTTTTGTGAATAGAATTGAAACAAAGTATTTGCATGAAATGCCAAAGGAATCCAAGTATATCAAAAATGATGATAAAATGAAGACTAGTGATGAAGATGTATCTTACGTGGCAATTTCATTATTAACTGTCAGTGCAGTGACACTCGTCTTTGGGTTTGCAATAAGTAAAGGATTTATTTCCTCAAAATTGTTTTAAATTTAGTCGAGAGTTTAGTACAGAACTTACATTTTTATAATCACTGGGCATTTTATACTTGCATTTATTTTAAATACCATTGTCAATGTAAATCACATAAATTGTTGCAGGTAGTGATGTTTTATTTATTTCAGTACATATATTTTTGAGTAATTTAAATTAGTAGTTTGTTGTCATTTCAATAGCACCTGTGTGACTGTTTTAGTGTTTCTGTATCAATATTTTCAAAAACAATAAGTATTTAACACCTTAAACAAATTACTAAAATTGTGACTCATTTTTTACAAGATAACTAGGTATCAAGTCCATCAATTAGTGATTTGCCTAATTCCAATATCTTCAGTTTAAACTGTCTAAAATTAACTTGACACCTCCTCTACAGTGCCTGAGGAAGTATATAATGAGTTGAGCGTTGTAGATCTTTCTGACTTTAACCAAAACTGGACATTAGTAAGCAAACTGCAAAGGTGCCAGGCTTTTATTTACATAAATAGATGAAATTTGAAGGTAAAGGTAAGTAATAAAATTCACAGTTTTAATGCTAGTAATTTTTTAATATTCCTCTATTACATTTCTTTAGGCATTTTCAGATTTGTACACCTATTAATAGACATTTCAGTGACAAATACAAAGCTGTAATAACAGCCTAACAATAGTATTACAAAATTTTACAACAAATTTCCAAAAATTTAATTCAGAGTTAGTGTTGATGTGTACTTATGAGTTCTTTTTTTTTTCTATAAAAGAGTGTTTTAATTCCTGTGGAAACCTCTTAAGAAATTTCTTAGATTTGATCTCAGTTACAGTGTCCTGAAAAATCTGATATTTATGGTAAATTAGTGGATTTAGGCTGCAATCACAGTGAATTAAGCGGTTGATTGACAGTTCGTCAACTGTAGTGTATAGTTTTGAGCTCAATTGTGGTTTAAAAAAAGTATTTTATATATTATAGGGACTCCAAAAAGTCAACATTTTTTGTGAATAAAACTTCCTCCATCGCTTTATATATCTTATAGTTTTATAGAGTATATTAATATAATAATTGGCCTTATCAGGGAAAGTAACAAATGACAATTTGAAGACAAGTTTGTCTCTTGTTCAATTGTACATAGCTAGAGATATTCTAGAGTGGCTGCTAAAAATATTCAGGTGGTTGAATTTGTACAAACAGTTAAGTCTGATATAGAGTTTACTTTATTGCTCAGTCTATTTACTTAAAATATATTATTAAGTGACCAAGGATTATCATCAATCTGTCTTAACAGACAGAATTGATAATTTTTAAAGTATGGTTGAGCAGCTTGATTCAAACAAGAATGTGGATGAACCATATTTCGACCTCGGTTTCAACATTATCAATGGTATTTGCTCTATAGACTACAACCTGTTGATGTAGAACCTTTATCTGCAAGGGATAAGAGGCACCTATCTGAAAGACTGATTTTCAACACTTTCTAGGAAAACAGATATTCAGCAGGGGGTTCCCCAAGGATCGGTTTTTCACTCTATGCTATTTCTTCTATATGTGAATAATCTGTGTAGCAATAATAATATAAAAAGGCATGTTTTTCAGTAAGTGAACGATACATCCATCACTTCAGAAGCATCTCTGGAGAATTTGTCTGATGATGATGAGATGGGATGTGATGATAACATGTTGAGACTAAATGCTGAAATAATTGGTCTCAAATCCTTCATGCAAAAGTGAAGCAGTACATCTAAATTGCTTTATGTAAAACTGAAACAAGCCTATCTCATTAAAATAAAAAAAAATATAATAATTTATATATATATATACAATAATAATATATATATATATATATATATATATATATATATATATATATATATATATATATATATATATATATATATATATATATATATATATATATATATATATATATATATATATATATATATATATATATATATATATATATATATATATATATATATATATATATATATATATATATATATATATATATATATATATATATATATATATATATATATATATATATATATATATATATATATATATATATATATATATATATATATATATATATATATATATATATATATATATATATATATATATATATATATATATATATATATATATATATATATATATATATATATATATATATATATATATATATATATATATATATATATATATATATATATATATATATATATATATATATATATATATATATATATATATATATATATATATATATATATATATATATATATACATATATTTTTTTACCTTCCAACCTTGCATCAACAACAACAATGTCGTGCTCGAAATGTAATAATCCTTTATCACAGGAGGAAATAAAGTAAAAAATGACCTGTGATTTTTGCAATAAGACCCACTGCCTCAACTGTTCTCAACTCTCAACATCAGAAGCGCATGTTACTCGACTGAGTAAGCAAAGAACTTTGTTATTTGCATGTAAGGATTGTATTCCTATAGTTAATAACCGACTTCAAACGTTCTCCTCAATTTTGAATACCCAACTTACCAATCTCCAGACCAGCATGGAGAATTCTTTTACAAAGATGGTACAAGAGCTGAACAATAGATATACCAATCAGATTGAAAGCCTAAAGAAATTGTTTGATGATAAACTACATTCCCTAAATGAGCAATTAAATCATAGCTCATTGGAACTTCAAAATGTTGTCAAAAAAATTGACCCAAATGCAGGAAAGGATAATAATATAAACAGATTGCAAAATCAAATGCAACAACCATCAAATCATGTTGACAAAGATGCCAATTTAACTATCTTGGAAACCAAACAACGAGAAATTATGGAAAATATATTGCTTCTGAAACCTTCTGAAACACTGACACCTGAAATACGTGAATCTACGACTCAGGAACGGAACGATGGGAAATCCTCACTTGATGTTGCGGAAAGTCACACAGTTACTTCCAATTCTCTACGTAATCTGAATAACAGAACTGATAGAACTGGCCTTAAATGACAAACAACATATAATCCTAGAAAGAATATTGGTGAATGCTCCCTGTCCAATGAAATAGAAAAAAATACTGGTTTTACGGGAGTCCAGAAGCGA
Organism: Kuschelorhynchus macadamiae; assembly: GCA_030620095.1. NCBI lineage: Eukaryota > Metazoa > Arthropoda > Insecta > Coleoptera > Curculionidae > Kuschelorhynchus > Kuschelorhynchus macadamiae. Next base: position 234,323 of record JAUTXW010002635.1, read on the forward strand.
CTTTGGCTCTATATATACTGAGTTCATAGACATGTCACAACAGATCAAATTGAAAAATATATCACAAATAAGCCCGGCTTTGCGCAAGAGAACCTACTTATTGAAGAATTACCCACTGATGAAACTAAAAACAAGTGTTTCAAACTAGCAGCTCCACTTGATCATAAAGAAACATTATATAACACTAAATTCTGGCCCGAAGGGGTTGGAATCAAGAGATATGACTTCCATCTGCAAAGAAAATACAACAAAAATCAGTTTTTATAAATGTGCCTATCAGTAACGAAACTACAACTGAATTTAGTATGTTTTTTATTAATATCAGAAGTCTTCAAAATAAAATGAATGACCTAGAAGATCTGCTGACTGACAGAAAATGTGATGTTGTTTGCCTCTCCGAACATTGGCTACATGAACATAATATTAAATACTCAAAAATCGATAATTTTAATCAAGCCAACCACTTCTGCCGACAGGAATATCATGGAGGAGGAGTTATGTGCTATGTAAATGAAACTTTACAGACGAAATCGCTGAACTATATTGATTGCTATTCTGTGGAAACTCATGCTGAAGTGTGTGCTGTAGAAATTCTTCACTTAGAAATTATTATAATTACAATTTATCGGCCTCCATCAGGTGATCACAACATATTCTTTACAATAATCAATAACATTTTTAATAAGTTAGGTTCAACAAAAAAGCATGTTTTTATATTTGGAGATTTCAACATAAACTTAAACCTAGATACAAAAATTAAGTATGATTTTCTGGACATTATACAGTCATTTGGTTATGAATTTCTATTTAATTCACCTACTAGGTTAACTAAAACAAGCTTAACTTGCATAGATAATTGTATAACTAATTATAAGAAAAAGGATATAAAAATGGCAATTGAGGATTGCGCTGATATTTCAGATCATATGGGTCTCTCGGAATTTCCCTCTAATATTGCACAAATAATTAAGGAGAATAGCCAAACAACAATTATCACATATAGACCATTGTCAGAGTCCTCTGTTGATCAGTGTGTTGCGAATCTATGTAATATAGAGTGGCAGCTGGTTCTTTCCGACGCCATGGACACAGACACAATGTTTGGCACTTTTTTTGACATACTTACCAATTTAACTGATAAATATTTCTCCGAAAAAACTAAAACAATACATTCTAAAAATAAAAACAAAAAATGGTTTAATAATGAACTCAAACAAATTAGAGATCAGCTTAGGTTCCTGAATGAATTGTCTAAATTTTACACCAATCTAAATCTTAAAGATGACATTAAAAAGCTGAGATCCTATTATCGTTCCAAAATTAAGGAACAGAAGTATAAATATCATTCCAATTTTATCTCGAATGCTAAAAATAAACCTAAAACAATTTGGAAGATTATTAATGAACCAGGTGAGTTAAGGGAGGTCAATAGGTCTGTAATTGATGCTGACAGTTTTAATGATTATTTCTCAAATGTAGGGAATAGTGTTATTGAATCTCTTCCCACTACTAATGTTAGTCCTATACAGATTGCCTCTGCCTCATATTCTTCTTCTAACAGTCTCTTTCTGTTGCCGACTAATGTGCAGGAACTTAAAGATATATTTAACTCCATGTCAAGTAGTACGGCACTCGATGTTTATGGTATGAGTAACAAGTTACTAAAAAGTATTCAGGAGGGTTTGTTGACCCCACTCTCGATTATAATAAACAAATGTTTTCAATCAGGCAAGTTTCCAGAAAAACTTAAGACTAGCAGGGTTGTTCCGGTATACAAGTCTGGTGATCCTCATTTACCTGGCAACTATAGACCTGTATCAATAGTTCCAGCTATATCTAAACCCTTGGAACTGGCTATTAATAACCGCCTTACTAAATTTCTTGAGTCAAAAAAACTCCTTTCACCAACACAGTTTGGATTTCGCAAAAATTTGTCCACGGGTCAGGCAATTAGGGAACTTGTTGCTTCAATAGTGGACGTCTTTGAGAGGGGGGGGGAGGCGACTGCTGCATTCTGCGACCTCTCAAAGGCGTTGACTGTGTCTCCCACTCCTTGCTTTGTGAAAAGCTTGGTTGTTATGGTGTGAGAGGGCCGTCTTATGACTTTGTTGTGTCTTATTTAGAAAACAGATATCAGTTAGTCCAGTGTGCTGGAAACAAATCATCTACTCGTTGTGTAACTGCTGAGGTACCCCAGGGCTCAATTTTAGGTCCTCTACTTTTCATACTGTGATTTACCATCCTACTTAGGTGCCCCAGTGGTGATACAGTATGCGGATGATACCACTATTTTATGCAATGACACGGAAGAACAACGTGTTCTTATAAACAGAGTGGAAACTTGGTTCTCAGCCAATCAACTATGCCTAAATATTACAAAAACAAAATATTTGGAGTTTTCATTGAAAATTACTCACTCTTCTGGTGAGTCAGTGGAAAGTGCCAGGTTCCTTGGGGTAAACTTGGATGGAAGGCTTAACTGGAAATCTGAAATCCAACGCCTTTGTAGTAAGCTGTCATCTACAGTTTTTCTTTTACGGAGATTATCTAAAACAGTACCTCTAGAAGTCATGAGAACTGCCTATTTTGGTCTGTTTCACAGTCAGATGAGTTACAATATTCTTTTTTGGGGTAATTCAACAGACTGGACACGAGTATTTAAAATTCAGAAGCAAGCTTTAAGAATTATGCTTGGATTAAACTACAATGAAACCTGCAGACCTCATTTTAAAAGACTCAATATATTAACAACTCCAGGTTTATTTATCTATCACTGTCTTCTTTATGTCAAGGATAAACAACATATACTGGTTAGACACCTCAATCACCACTGCTATGAAACAAGACGAGACAATTTTATTCTGCCACAACATAGATTAACCTTGACACATAAAAGTTTTCTTAATATATCTATTTCTCTATTTAATCATCTGACTGACGCAATAAAAAATATGCCAACTAGTAAATTCAAAACAACAGTAAGAACTCTATTAATTAATATAAGCCCCTATGATGTTGCTACCTGATGAGGCCTATATAACAATTTTTTTTTTTTTTTTTTTTCTCCTACTTTAGTGTATAAGTGGTATGGATGTGCCTTAACATTTAGTATTAGTCTTTTAATTATGTTTTTTTTTTCTTAAATGTGTTTTATCTTTTACTACTATACCTAAGTGATTTTATCTAGATATAACCTACCTTATTTAATGTACAATTTGATGATGCAAAGACCTAGATTATATGTGCAAATAAATATGATTTGATTTGATTATATATATATATATATATATATATATATATATATATATATATATATATATATATATATATATATATATATATATATATATATATATATATATATATATATATATATATATATATATATATATATATATATATATATATATATATATATATATATATATATATATATATATATATATATATATATATATATATATATATATATATATATATATATATATATATATATATATATATATATATATATATATATATATATATATATATATATATATATATATATATATATATATATATATATATATATATATATATATATATATATATATATATATATATATATATATATATATATATATATATATATATATATATATATATATATATATATATATATATATATATATATATATATATATATATATATATATATATATATATATATATATATATATATATATATATATATATATATATATATATATATATATATATATATATATATATATATATATATATATATATATATATATATATATATATATATATATATATATATATATATATATATATATATATATATATATATATATATATATATATATATATATATATATATATATATATATATATATATATATATATATATATATATATATATATATATATATATATATATATATATATATATATATATATATATATATATATATATATATATATATATATATATATATATATATATATATATATATATATATATATATATATATATATATATATATATATATATATATATATATATATATATATATATATATATATATATATATATATATATATATATATATATATATATATATATATATATATATATATATATATATATATATATATATATATATATATATATATATATATATATATATATATATATATATATATATATATATATATATATATATATATATATATATATATATATATATATATATATATATATATATATATATATATATATATATATATATATATATATATATATATATATATATATATATATATATATATATATATATATATATATATATATATATATATATATATATATATATATATATATATATATATATATATATATATATATATATATATATATATATATATATATATATATATATATATATATATATATATATATATATATATATATATATATATATATATATATATATATATATATATATATATATATATATATATATATATATATATATATATATATATGTATATATATATATATATATATATATATATATATATATATATATATATATATATATATATATATATATATATATATATATATATATATATATATATATATATATATATATATATATATATATATATATATATATATATATATATATATATATATATATATATATATATATATATATATATATATATATATATATATATATATATATATATATATATATATATATATATATATATATATATATATATATATATACATATATATATATATATATATATATATATATATATATATATATATATATATATATATATATATATATATATATATATATATATATATAAATCAAATCATATTTATTTGCACATATAATCTAGGTCTTTGCATCATCAAATTGTACATTAAATAAAGTAGGTTATATCTAGATAAAATCACTTAGGTATAGTAGTAAAAGATAAAACACATTTAAGAAAAAAAAAAACATAATTAAAAGACTAATACTAAATGTTAAGGCACATCCATACCACTTATACACTAAAGTAGGAAAAAAAAAAAAAAAAAGGTTATATAGGCCTCATCAGGTATTCAGCAACATCATAGGGGCTTATATTAATTAATAGAGTTCTTAATGTTGTTTTGAATTTACTAGTTGGCATATTTTTTATTGCGTCAGTCAGATGATTAAATAGAGAAATAGATATATTAAGAAAACTTTTATGTGTCAAGGTTAATCTATGTTGTGGCAGAATAAAATTGTCTCGTTGTCTTGTTTCATAGCAGTGGTGATTGAGGTGTCTAACCAGTATATGTTGTTGATCCTTGACATAAAGAAGACAGTGATAGATAAATAAACCTGGAGTTGTTAATATATTGAGTCTTTTAAAATGAGGTCTGCAGGTTTCATTGTAGTTTAATCCAAGCATAATTCTTAAAGCTTGCTTCTGAATTTTAAATACTCGTGTCCAGTCTGTTGAATTACCCCAAAAAAGAATACTGTAACTCATCTGACTGTGAAACAGACCAAAATAGGCAGTTCTCATGACTTCTAGAGGTACTGTTTTAGACAATCTCCGTAAAAGAAAAACTGTAGATGACAGCTTACTACAAAGGCGTTGGATTTCAGATT